>CAMDTW010000478.1:0-50157 GCA_945910005.1 Isoperla grammatica | reverse complement strand
AAATACAAGAAATACGCTAATTTGTCGAAAAGTAATTACCGGTTAATAAAAACCAATTGTACGCGAGTAGAATATGGGGGGGGGGGGTTGTTTAATAACCGTAGGGGACACTGTAAGTCAAATTCTTCACAATAATTGGAAATGGAAGTAATATAATATGATAGGAAACCAAACTAAACTTATACTGAATGCAAACTCCCTTGTACGATCCTATCCGTATGTACATGGGCCAGAGCCATTGCAGGCCTCAACTCAGTACCTAGCACTAGCATGCAATTATAATTTATCAATAGAATTTGATTTGAAATGGAATTGAAACTAGGAACTTACCTACTACAATACTTTTCACAATCTTGATCTTCTCAAACTCAAACTTACTCAAGAGCGTTGAGGTCACTAATGCGGGCTGCGACGTGCGGCTGTGGCTGCTGACTCAACACTGACCACCGACAGGGGTTATAACAGGGCGGGAAGGCTGGACAAAGCGTCTGGAGATCAGCCAACCCCAGCGACACACTATATCACGTGACAATCTTCACAATCAACCAATCATCGAGCTTATTTTGGGCTCGATTGGGGGGGGGGGGGGGGGGAGAGACTAAGCAAACTAAATTTCCGGGACATCCGGGAAATCCGAAATTCACACATTTTTTTTTTTTCAATTTGTCACTGCAAACCAGGTTTTTACCTACAATAAAGCATGAAAAACTTACAAATAAATACATTTGTATTTATAGTCTAGTTCTACCCACTCAGTTACAAGAACTGATTTTCAGTGGGGGACATTTATATAAGGTTATACCACTGGGAAAGGGTGGGAAATATCTATCTCGCTGTCCTTTATACACGGATTCAAAGTGATATTTGTTTTTGTGAATAAGCTTCAAAACCGGTACAAGATCTGGGTTTTATCCTCAGTCGGGGCAAAGTTGTATTGCAATGTATATATCTGCAAACCTTATGAACAGGGTTAAGCTTAAAACTAGTTTAATAATTTCATATATATATATTATTTGAAATGTACATTTTTTGGTCGCAAAATCTAGAAACACAACGATAACATGACTATTGTATTATATGATTACGAATCAAGTATGTTTTATTTTTAAACAGAACCGCTCCGAACGTAGCCTTTGAACATAACGTGCCGGTTGAAATAGTTAAAATAGTTTGTTTTTTCGTCGAAGGAAGCAGATAAGCTTTCGAAAATCTACAATTTCATTTTAATCATTTACTTGTATCAAGAAGAGTGAAGAGCCCTATAATTTACGTATTATTATCATACCTGTTCTATTACCCTCTTTTCATAAAATGCGGCAGTGAATATTGCGGACTTAACGGCTTTATTTGGGTTTTCAGTAGGGCCGTCTAAACATGTTTGGGGTGCGAGGCGACTGAGGCTAAACATTTTATGAAGTTTAACTGCTTATGAATATAGCATTTACCAATAAGATAGACCCTACTATACAAAGAAAGACGCATGTGACATTTTCCAGCTTGGAATTCCTTACAGAGCATCAGTACCTACTTGGTTTGGTTCGACTCCCAGCGATGACAGGCGTATATTTACGTCCCCTAAGGCCCGGTCTTATAACGCCCCGCTAAATATTTAGCCCGAGACTAACTTGTTTTCTCCATGGCAAACACCAATCAGAAGCATTGTTTCCATGGAGAAAACAAGTTAGCCCTGGACTAAATATTTAGCCGGGCGTTATAAGACCGGGACTTAGACAAATTTAAAATTGTGATTATGAAAGGTGCAAAAGGTCCTGAACTTAATAAAGGGATGATCTGCGGATTGGCAGCACTAGGCATTGGCCTCGTGCTCGTTGGCTGTGTAGGTTATTTGGGCCTGGTTTTTAGAAATGTATTTCAGTTGTGATTATTTCATTATTTTTTTATCTTGAGAAAGACAGGACAGGTTGCTATTCCTGGGAAAACATTAATTAAAATTAAAATAAAGTGTAAATGATTGATTAGTATTAATTACGTAATTAATTATTCCACTTTAATATACAAACCCTACGTAGTTAATTAATTATCTGTGATACAAACTTTAATGTTACGTTGTAACCTGTGCTGTGAGATACCCATGTAGGCCTACGCCTATAAAGATAATCAGTAAATATGGGCGATCTCCGGGAAAATCCGAGAACGAGAAAGATACAACTTGCCCATGATTCCCCTTCTCGTTCCCGGGACCCGGTAACGAGAAGGGCATTGTACACGGCTACGCATGGGTCTACATTGTTTCGCTCATTTGGTTATGTTGGGCCAGTTTTGAAGTGAGATGCACTACACCATAACAATATCTTTGCACTACACTATACAAGATTTCGCTCTGTTGCCAATAATTTGTTCGTATAATTATTTAGATAAGCGCACATTGGTAACTGAACGAGCACAGCGCCAACCTATGTTTATTCGCGACATAGATTTGAACAGCTCAGTTCAGTTTATTGTGGTTTTCTTGTGACAAGAATCATGTCTCATGACAGGACAGGACGGCCAGTGAAGGGTAATGGCAATCCCTTATCTGTGGTAATGGTCCATACCCTCTTTGGCGTTAGATTTTGAACGTAGCGCCTTCTAAGAGTAGCAGAGCCCCTGATGGCCGCAACCCGCTTTACGTGGAAGTAAGGCTATTTGCCCTCGGACATTCCTCCACGGGCGCGTAACTATAACTAGGCATCAGCGTTACATCAGCATGCAACACCCCCACTAGGCTAAACAGGGTATGGGCATGCCCATAACCCTACACTGGCCATCCTGTCCTGTCATGGGCACTAGCGGATGTATATAGTTTAGTGCTAATACCAACCCATAAGTCATTTTCCGGGTACTTGTGAAAAAAAAAATGGCCGAATTTTTCTTTCGCTTCCGGCGGCCAGGGGCGGACTGGGATGAAAAGGCCCAAGATGCTGGGTTTCGGGGGGGCCCGCATGAGGTGGCGCGGCGTAGCTGGGGTCTGGGGCGAAGCCCCAGTCGCCGGAGGCAATTTCGCCGAAGGCGTAAATTTTTTGGGGTTGCATTGAATTTTATGGCCTAAAACGCGATTTTAGGCCACCCTACCAGTAGCACTACCGGGCGAGTCATTCCTATAGTTAGGCCTAGGCGTACTAGACGCGCGCCCAGGCGCGTAACAACGGGGGGGGGGGGGGCAATTGACCCCCCCCCCACTCAGGGGCGCCGAGTATGTAGGCGCTCAGGGGCTGAAGCATCCCTGGAAAAACCACTAGGTCCACATCTATCAAAGTTTTAGCTATCTAGTTTTACAAAACCGTTTGAAGATTGTTTTTATTTTCAATTTAAATACACAATCACATTACATAACACAATTTATTTGCATTTTAAAATAAAATCGTAATTATAATGAAGGTGCAGTAGCAGTAGCGGATACAGGGACGATTGCTCCATCGGGGGCCCCCATGATTGTTCGACCAAAGGTCCAAAATCATTAATTTAATCGTGCACGGTACTGAAGGACTTGAACTCTCTTCAACTCTCCCCTTCAACTTTATCTCAGATTAGTATTAATAATATCAACTAAAAAATATCCTTCTGGGATGAATAATGAATCAATCTAAAGTCATTTCCCGGGTACTTGAGGAGGGAATTTCGTATGATTTTTGTTTTGCATCCAGCTTCTGGGGAGACCCCGTTTTTTAAACGATTACCACAACAAGAATGCAGCTACCCGGAAAAACACTAGTATGATGAAATTCTGGGCTCCCACTGACTGCAAAAAACAAAACACTAATAACTTCCTGATTCAATTTCGTGTAACATATTTTGTCAATCAACCATTTGTCGAACCGTGGTGACTGTTGAACCTGAAGAAGATGAGACGTTAGATGGGATCTTGCAGGAAAAGTTGCGAAGGTTGCGTTGATAAAAAGTTGCAAACTAATCAACTACAGCAAATAGCATGCCAAATGATTCTACAACGGTACCAGATACCTTTATATTCGTGACCCCCCCCCCCCCCCCCCACTCAAAACAAAGTTGTTACGCGCCTGCGCGCGCCTAGGGCCCGTTGATCTGGGGGGGGGGGGGGGGGCAAAACAAACTCAATGATCACAAGGCTAATGGTTTCCTACAAAGGAGACACAAACAGCGCAATCCTTCGAGATGATGTGATTCAGTTTTTAATGTTTGCTAAACAGAGATGTATTTACATCATAGGAGCTTTCTGGTGGCATTCAGCCCGGGAGCCCGGACTGCCAAAGGGCCCGTATTTGCCTAGGGGCCCGGGATGCGATCGCATCCCGGCATCCCTAGCCAGTCCGCGCCTGCCGGCGGCTGCTCTTTGCAGCAACACAATATACAACCGTAACAAAATTAAAAGTTCAAAGTGATGGAACGGGTTTGTATACGTACTATTTATTATAACTCATATTATGCTGATACGTCTCAATATATTTTATTTTCGCTCTTGTCCAAATTTCCCGTTACCTCTTATTTAGTGGCCTTGGCCAGGGGGGGGGGGGTGGTGCTAAGGCACAAGTGGGTCCAAAGAGGTTTACAGTAATTTTCCTACAATCGCCCCCCCCCCCCCCCCCCCCCCGACCCATGAATGAGGTCTAGATCCGCTACTGGTCATGGGGCAGGTAAACTACTTTAAATTAAATTAAACACCCCCAGTATAGAAGACTAAATTGTAACCCGGTTAAATACGGCATGTTTTAACCACAAATAACAGAGATCACGGACTCTTTAGTTACACCTACGGATAGTGAGTCATGTGAATTTAAATGAGTCGCGCTACGTGCGAAATATGGTTTCGAAGTGATTGAATAAAAAATAAAAATGTCACACATGGACTCACAGTGTCCGCTTCACGCGCTTCGACCAGTGGCGTAACTACAAATCCAGGGCCCCCGCAAAAAAAAAATATGCCCCCCCCCCCCCCCCCCCCCGTCCCCATGCAGAGCCTTCTTGCGAGAAGGTAGTATTCAATAGACGTCACTTGGCCGCTATTATGAGGTACACATTCCTTGTTTACATTCGTTCTGTCAATAGAAGACACATAGGTTACCCAGGAATTATCACAGTTTCAAGCCTTATAGATTGACGAAGAAATTGATAATACATGTAAATGATTGTCTTCAAACAGAGTTCTTATATTGTTATTGTTATCAGTCATAATACGGAACCTCTGTTTGAAAACAGTTAAAGGACAACTGCAGTATTGCAATTATGAAGTGTCGGAAGAACGTAAACAAATGCTTACAGAATACCTCATATATAATATTATCTTTGATGGCCACCGTGCGATAGGCCCTACCGGAAATGACGTTATTTTATTACATACTCTCTATCACCGATCTTATAACTCCAACGGGGCAGTACTGAACTATAATATGTTCTTTCATTCTAGTCTAGCCAAAAATTATCTAACTGACTGTTTCATCTATAGAAGAAGTCGCGAAGAGTCAGTAACAGTCAGTCTATTATTCAATATCTTAGTGTCAGCATAGCATATCACCCAAGCGCGCACCGGCACTGGTGCCGATATCAGTAGCCACTGTCGGTGTCCACTTGCACAAGGCGATGAATCATCACAAACAAGAATAAGCTTGTTCGACTTTGATGTGTTGTGTGCTAGACCCAAAATGCTTACGATATTAATTTTCAATAGCCGACGACGACGTCGACTCTACTATAGAGAACTCAAGTTTTAAATTTTTTGTTTGTTTTTCAATTCGCAAATTTAATGATAGTATATAATATATACATGACAAAGCGCGTGAATGGAACCTTTTTCAACAGCCCTCACCGAAGCAATTATCGTTTACGACCATCTTCGGGTGGACTCTGAACGTTTCAAACGTTTCAAATATTAATTGTTTAACACATTCGCTAATTTGACTGTTGAATCCACTTTGGCATATTCTGCGTTTTCAATCATTTTTAATACAAGTGGGAATAGTTTCACCTCAGTCTCAAAACTGTCCATATAACAGCGATAGTGTTCGGCCAATGGTTTCAAAATTCAACTTATCGAATTTGAGGAATTCAGTGCTTTTTGGATGCATGTCACTTACTCCGATCAACACGCGACTGATGTTAGTGAACCGTTTTTTCAACTCGGTGATCATGTAAACAATACAATACTTGGAAATCTACTATGCCAGCTGATGTCAACATGTACTACTTGTTCTGAAAATAATTTTAATTTTGCTCATTTTGGAAGTATTACTGCATTACGGTACCTACGAGATCATTTATTATAAATTCAGTCATAATAGTACTCTATGAGTGTTGAGTGGGGGGCAGGCAAATTATGGGGGAGGTAACTACCCCCCATTCCCCCCGAAGCGCCGCCACTGTTCATTGTTGGTAATTTAATCCATATGACTAAAACATAGTAGGAGGAACATGCTAACGCCGGGTTGGACCCGGCCGATTTCAAATACTACTACTATTTTACTAATGTACAGTACAGCTATGATTGAGCGAACTATTAATAAGGTTGAAGAGAAATTAATATATCCGTGCCTTTTTTCGGGAGTCGGGATTCGAACTCAATACTCGACCGGACCAGGACACTGCCACGGTCACCATGAAGGCAGTGTAACTATGTTCATATTTTTGACTAGCCTTCCCAAGTGATGCTAGAAAAATGTACAGCATTATATATATAATCATAATCATAACAATAGAAAACTAATAATAGTGACTTCAAGCTTTCTCATCGAGTTGTTTTCCTTTATTTGACATTTTGTTCCACGATGATGACCGCTATAGCTTGCCACATGTATATTATACGTAAAACAAAGTCGGTAATCTCATTTCATGTGCAGGCCTAATCCTCAAAGTTGCCTAATTTTACCTTCAGTATAAAATAACTACCGTTATGAATATCAAAGATTTTACGAGGAGCCGACTCTTCTATATCCTATATTTTCAATAGTTTCCGTAACTTGCCCATGTTGGCATACTGTCAATAAGGCGCAAGATAGCGGACAAGGATAAGAAATGTTTACCGAAAATGGAGTGGCAACGCTGGAGCGCTTAGATGTTGGTTTGGGGGGCCCAGCCAAATACCTCACCTCACTCCACATAGGAATCTTTCGTCCAAGACAATGAGCTATAACGTGCGGACTTCGCAGAATTGACGCGTTATCTCGTGCATTCCATCATGCTCCCAATACAGTAAAGCAGATCACCAAACCACGAACACAACAAAATATTTGTAGGGCCTATTCGACTTGACGGACAAGAATTACCATCTTTCAAATGCATCAAATAGAATAGTTCTCATCTTATTTACTTTGTTCGTTCATATAAGTCAAGCAATGTTTTCAACCAGAGAACAAAACACAAAGTAGATTATAAACTACTTTATAATGTACCCCTCTCTATGGCATGTAGAAACGTCTTGAGGCGTGATGGGTCTGGTGAATGGGGGGGGGGGGGGGGGGGCGGCGGCGGCGGCGGACGAAACAAGGCACTCACTCGGAAGGTGCATGGAAGATTATTTTGTCAGGGGATTGACGCGTCATAATTTCTTACCGATTAGGTGACTATCAGAATGGGTATAGTCAGTGCCCGAGTGTTGCAATTAATTGCGTTAGACCTACCATACATGCGAGGCTGGGTTTGACAACACGCCCAGCTTTTTTTTTAATTCTTGAATTCTTCGTTGAATTCACGATCAACAATGTCTCACCAAGAAACAATGCGAGCCACAAGTTTTCAATGGCATACCGTTACCACATATAACTCATTCTACACAATTAATGCCGTTACTTAATACACTGACTCCTGTTGGTTGTGTAGTGTATGTTCGGTTAATTAAATAATCAATTATTTAAAGTCTCTTATAGGTAAAACTATAAGGGCGACTATAAAGGACTAAAGGTCAAATCGTCCGTTCTGCAAGTGGGAGATTTGTGTGGTATCTTTATAAAAGTGGTTACAATCGCTCGATCCAATAGGCTGTGCGTAGGGAAGTGGCCAGGGCCAAGGGAGGGAGGGTCGAAATTCCCCACAATAGCACAGCAGACAAAAATCTGTAATTTGCGTTTTAAGATGATTACAGATTGTCTGCATTATGACTGGACAATGTTTTAAACCACTTTCTTCGAATGTTTTATTTGCAATTGTATCTGTTTTATATTTTAATTTAATATGCTCTCATCGTATGATAAAACGATTAAACTGAAGTAAAAAACTTAAAAAGTAAATTATTTCATTTGTAGGTTTCTTTTTATTTAAAATAATTATTATTAGCCGAGATTTATCAGCAATCCAATTTATTTGGTATATATTACGAACTGTACGATTTTGAGATTATATGTTGATGTTGAGGGTAATATTCCAATCTATAGTTAAACTATTTAGCGACGACAGTAGCAGCAAAGTTGTTTGTCTTAGTTTCTACGCATGAAAACAATTATTATGGTATGTCTCTGTGTCTTGTCATGATTGCCATTCCACTATAATAAGTTGGGATTCAAACATGGTGTTTCTACTTGGAAAACTTCCTTTCAACAGATGAATCTACGATAGTCAGTTGTTGACGAGAAACTCGGAAGTAATAAGTTAGGCTAGCACTCGTAAGACGCTAGGCCAGTAAGACCCATTCGCAGTTCGCCTAGTGTTTAATTACCCTCGTGGCACGCATGAGAAGCCATTATGGGACACAACATGTAATGTGTGTGTAAAAGAGATTTGGCCTCGTGGCCCGCCTGAAAGCAAACACACGACGTGTCATACTATATTGAATGCATACAATATCAGCTTTAAACGAACATCGTCTTTAAATGTATGTACTGTACTTAAGTCATTGTTATTTATTTCCAATATCTGGTATCTGCACTGAATTATAGTGCTATGTTCTTGTACCATGCTAGGTATCGGTAATCTTTCCTTGGCCAGATCTACGATTTATCACGCTAAAATAATAAAACAAATTGTATTGCTTATGCATTCGCAACCAGAAATAATTTAACGATTATCAATGTTGATCGCGCCCATGGACCAAAAAAAAGTACCTTTTTAAATGTTAATGGACATCACAACACTGGGATTTCCCGCCGTTGTAAAATGTGTTTTTTTTTTAATGATTTACGGCGAAAACTAGTAATTAATAATACATTCTTTGAAGGACCGAAGTTTTGGTGATGCGCACGCACCCGATAATTGTGACGAAACGCTTGCGCATTTTTGAAGTCTTAGACGTCAAAATATGGGTCCAGCGCCGTGAAAAAGTCTCTCTGCAGCTGAAGATATGGTGCTCAGAGAGAAACAAATGGTATCATCGTGTTCTGTGATTTTTCCTCTAATAATATCGTTAACGAAAACATAATGCCTTTAATTTCACTAATTTAGCGTATTTTTAACATTAATTGAAAACGAAATAATAACTAATAACATACTAACTTAGCTACCGTTAGGGAAAACATGCATCGTATGCCCATTATATACAGTTGATTTATTACAGTTATACCATCATACACTATCCAGTATCTATAACGATGGATTTAGCTTTAAAAATCCAATATCATTTGGCAGCATATTGTGTTCAATTCAAATTGAAAATTGGAAATTGGAAAATTGATATCAAATTGGGAATGGTTATGTTTGAGTTCTAAACGGAGAAAATATAAATATATCATACTATAAAGACTAGTAACTCTAAAAAAATACTCATAAATATATTTTATCCACATTCATTTTCATACAACCATTGTGATAACAATAGCAAGTGATACACTCATTTTTCGAGGATAAAACACAATTTTACAAATAAATAAATAATTACATAACATTCTACAAGGCGATTCTGAATGGTCACCGATAAGTTTGTCACCGGTTTCAGGCGTTACTGAAGGCGAATGCAAGGCGGTGATTGGGTCATCGCCTTCTTGTAACGACCGAAACCGGTGATTAGCTTATCGTGGCCCATTCAGAATCGCCCTGCCCGGCCCTACAGGGCAGGAGGCGCGTCGGAACGTTTTTTATATAAGGAGGGGCAATTCCAGACTCAATAGATGGTAATGGTAAATAATACGGGATACACACAGTTAGTTTATGTACGTATCGAACCTTCACAAATCCACTAGTTATCCACTCGCATGGTATATCACCCTGCATGGTATAAAACTCGTAACGAGGTGATATCTTGTCTTATAAAAACAATAGTACGGATAAACATGCCTGCTATATTGCATGGGTTGTTTTTGGTTGACAGTTGCCATACCATCATCATACGTTGCTTGCTTTCCCTAAAAGTAGAAATCTTGACTTTTCTGTCACGCAGCCAAGGAGTTTTTACATATAATAACTGTTTTCAAATCTAAAATCTGCCCCCCTTGCCCCCCCCCCCCCTGTTCCGACGCCAATGCAGGGCAATCCACAGACTCCCCTTTCCCTTGTCCAACCCTTTCACTTTTCCTCCCAACCGCCTCCAAACCCCCGATTTCATTTTCATATTTCACCCACTCATCGTCTCGATTAGCCAAGTTTTAAAAATATGAGACGTTAAGCCCAATATCAATCAAACTACTAACTGGTATTTTTACAGTCTATATCGCTCACGCGTAACGCAGGTTTATGGGGACACAATCAATTTCAGAAAATGTATCGCCTTGACTAACGTATTCGAACTTGCGGCTAGCTATGCGCTAGATACAGAAGTGCGCCGGCTTATCCATTCTACAACCTGTGTAATATGTAATGCGACACAATAATTTGGATGGAAGGAACAACTCCACGTGGAGTGTTTAACCCCATTCACCAATCGGAACGCGAGTTTCAAACATTTCGCCAATCAGGAGGCTGGAGCCAATGTAGATGCCAAATATGAATGGAATTCTCGTCAGAAGAGGCAAGTGCTTGCTACAGGGTGTTGTTGATGTGACACGGTTATACTATTGCAATTAAAGTTAAAATATGGTTTTCGAGTTGGTTGCCTTCGGAAACCCCCTGTACTGTTTTCAACTCGAGTCGATTGAAAGAGGGGAAACATGTCTGGAAATACCAACATGTTGACCAACAAAGGGGACAATTAGCCGTTTAGGCATGAATGTTATCTTTCGAGTGGGAATCGTTCCAGCGGCAAGACAATATGTAAGGATAACAGTCTCTACTCATATCATAAGATTTCTAAAGACTGCCTGATCGCTCATTTCCTGCTGATACCGGCGAGCACGAAATTCCCAGAACGGAATGCAATTAAACTTCAGGTAGCGGTCGGCTGGCCTATTTATAGACAAAAACAGATATTCGTCTATGGAGACTTGCAACTGCTTAATTTGCTCTGCACATGTTGTTATTATTAAATTATAATTAAATTCAAGTTTAATAAGCCTATGTGTTATTAGCAGCAGACATTTCTCTGGGAGTTTGGCAGTTCTATACGGTGTACACTGTACAGTGTGTATTATTAAATATACTATATACTTAAGAATAATATGGGAAATTATATCAAGTTTCGAACATTTATTAACAAAATCATACACATGTACCAAAAATAATCAGTTCGACACTTCAAAATCTATAAAGTGAAATGATTTTGAAGCTTATGGTAAGGAGTGAGTTGAACGAGATCAATTGTTTTTAACATTCATGTGAACAAAAAAGAAGAGAAGGAATGACAGCTGTTTTAAAGTAACCTACGGATTAAGAAGATAAAACAAAAAAAATTATTTGGAGCCTACAAACTTGTGTTCTGTAATCCGAGAAAAATACAAAGCAGTATAGGTGAAGAGGCTACTTACTTCCGTTCCAAGTGGTAACGTCACTGACGTATTACAGTGTGGATAGTGAACTCATTGAGATATGGATGGTTTCTTACTTATTCATATTGAAAATCATACAATGTGAAGTGCAGTACGTATTTAGCCACTGATATGAATTATGATATTTGGCTTTAAGTGACATATTTTCACAAAATTCTAATTTCGTAACTGTAAGTGGGTTGAACCTGTAACTAAAAATTACGGGAAATTTACTGATTCTAGATTGTGGATATGTTACTCGTCATGTGCGAGTCATAACACTGATACCAAGTTATGTGTTATGCACTTAATGTTCACCCATATTTAACGGTAGCTTACGTAAATGCGAAAAACGAATCGAAATAATATTGTCGTGTTTTTCATTGTGCATTGAGCTATCTAGTACACACGAAGTGTATATTTATCTGTGCTTGTACTGTCATTAAACTATTTATTTACAACATCTTATTTACTTGGAATACTTGCTCAGCCTTTTTTGGATATATTGATCATTTCTTTACTTAACACATTAATGATTTTATAGATGTAGAAATACTAATGCTAATGCTTATAAAACTACCTCTGCTATATGATTGAGTACACAAACGCACATAAAATATGTGAGTATAAAATATGTTTCAAATTTTTACTAGAAAATAAATACATAATATTGAATAGGCTAACGACACCATAATCAAGTTTATAAGATAACTTTTCTGTACCACATCATATATGCACTTGTTTCTTTATTCGTCGCAATTAGTGATAGTAATCTACAGCTATCGTTATGCCTTTTTCCCTGTATCTGCTCTCAAAGCAAACTACTATTGATTTAAGAAGTTGACATCAACTTCTGTTTCTTTTATGCTTACAACGTATCACATTCTTATCGCGTTTCTCATCGTGTTACCGGTAAATCGAACTTATATAATATGATGAATTATATGTATTCCTTTATTGCCGTTATTTGCTCTAAACTCCAAGAGCCACATTGATTTCGAAGTTTGCATCATTTTTGTCTTGATTTGTGCATAACCATTGATTTTGTTGCTACCTCTCCAGTGTTGTTGACTTATTGGTCAAATCGGTCGTATGGATAGTAAATTGAGTGTGCCTTAATTTGCCGATTTTTGCTCTAAAGGCTGTTGTGCTACATTGATTTTGACGGTAGAATTATTTGTTTCGAATTCGTGCTAAAATGTCGAGTTCGTTGCTACCTCTCCACTCAGTGCTATCGGCCAATGTCTATGGCACAATTACTTGTTTGTGCTTTTTTTGCCGTTTTTTTGGTCATACAGATTAAGCCTGACAACTTTTCCATCATTAGTGTTTCATTCTGCTTAACATATAGATTTTTTGCCACCTCTCCCAGTGTTAAAGGTCAACTGGTCTTTTAGATGGAAAATGGGTGCCTTTTTTTTTTGCCGTTTTTTGGCTCTCAGTGCCAAGCGGTACCGATTTTCATTTCCGTGTTGATTTTATATAATTGTAAATAAAATACGGAATCGTTGGACACCTGTCCCAGCTTCATCAGTCAATTGGTCTTGTAGTTTTATAAATTAGTAAAATTTCCCTCTTTTACTGTTTTTCGGCTGAATAAAGTAAAAGCTACCCATTTCGATTTCCGCATTGACTTTGCTGTAATCAGGAAAAAATTGAGTATACTCTCGGCTTGTCTGGCCGAGTGAGACCACAAAAGTGCATAGCTGACAGGCTATTAATAGCGAGAGGAGTCCAAAAATATAAAAATTAACACGCGAAATTCGAGAAATATGGCATTAGAGGCCCGCAAATAGCGAAATATCCGGTTTTACTCGAAATAACCACGAAATCTCGGAAGACTGCCGTCTGAACATTTTTCCGAAACTTGCACAAAAAGTCGCTTAATATTAATAAAATTTGTTTGAAATTAAATAAATAAATAAATAAACATGTTCGTATTTATAGAGTCCACCCAACTCAGTAACGAAACTGATATTTAGTGGGGGACTTTAATTTAAAGCGACTAAACCAATCCTGTAGGCTCCGAACACCATCGACGAGTGAGCGATAACCAAAAGATCTATATTTCAAATACGAAACATATGAATCGGCGATTGGACAGTGCGAACATCTACGGACAAATGCCAGAATCAACAAAGCTGATGCAGATCAACTTTGAATTTATTGAGTGCTTCGTTGCTAGGACGGCTCCAAAGTCACCGTTTACTTATTCCTAAGACCAAAAGTGATGGAATTAAATCTATATTAGAAATTAAAAAACTTTTGCCTGAAGCGGGATTTGAACCCGGGACCTTCCGCATTGGAAGCAGGGATGCTAACCACTGGACCAACGAGCCACCTAAACAAATCAATTTTTGGTAATTTTTTCATAGCGGGGAGTCGGGGATAAGAATATTTATTTCGCCAACACGTTTTACTTTGCGCGAACGTGTGTAGTAGGCCTAGCGCGCGTAGTTCGTACATTGTATCATACATTGTATCACTCTACACAGCTAAAAATAATAACCGCTAAACACCGAAAAAGCCGATATTTAAAACGAAATTTGAAAAATAATATACCAATTTTCACGGGGCTTTATGTATCAGGTTTATTGTGGTCAGGGCTGTAGTCGAGGGGACACGAGGGGACACGCCGTGGCAACGAGCGTGTCCCCTCATCAATGAACATTCTAACGCGGGGACACGCGCGTCTGTCTTATGTGTTGTACAAGTCAATCGCGGCCAGACGGGCCAATTACCATCTCAGTCTATATATAACATTAGATGTATCACCGCTAGTTACCATTTAAATCTCATACGATATTGTTCCTACGTGTTTATAATGACTGTTTCGTATGTTTCGTTCAGTACTTATATTACAATATAAATATAATATATATAACGGTAACCTAACAACTTAGATCACGCTACTGGAGATAGTTAGGGCCTTTTTACACGAGACACATCGATCGAGTGTCTCGTGTGTTATTGTGTTTTTGTCACCATTCATTTGAGGTTGAAATATTTGCCTGGCAACGCCAAACGTATAACCATCTGCCAACGTTGCCAATGCATGATCAACTAATCATTTACCTTGCATTTACTACAATGTTTTTCTTGGAATTATGTCTCATCCCCTATCATTCGTCTTCTGACAATTAGACAACATCGCCTTTCCAACCGTCACGCTGGAAGACGGGGTAGCGTTGTGGAATGTCGCGCCTTGTACCTGCATTCTCTTTGTATCAGCTTGACAAACAGAAAGTTGGGCTTGGAAACTGTGAAATTATAATTCAGGACATGGGCGCCGCCAGTATATTCTTCAAGGGAAGCAAAGTGAAATTTTTGGGATGTTAAAGAAGGTTCTGAAAGCAAAGAATTTGCAATGACACGTAATACCAAAGATTAGACTGGTAATACGTACTGTATGTATGACATGTAAATCAAAATATCTTTTGAGATATAGATGGTAACTGGCCCGTCTGGCTGAGATAAAATGCATTTTTAAATGCAATGTAAGTCCAAAAACCGTAAGAAATTGTAAAAATAAAATAGTAGGAAGCTAGCCAGCGAGCACAGGACGAGCGGTTATGGGGTCGCGAGGTGGCGTGGTCATATTGCCCCCGCTCGGAAGTCGGAACAGTCTGTCAGTGGTGCCTTGATTTAACTTATCGGATCGCGTTGACATTAACATATTCGTGAAGGGACGGATTGACTATAAAATTAAAATGATTTTTGATTTTGATTTTAATTTAATTTACATACGTTAGGGTTAGGCTTGTGTATGATAACAATTTTTAAAAAGCACAACTTAGTTTTAATTTATTGAATTCATAAGCCCACATGTTTGATGAATGGGAAATAAAATGGTGTATGTATGTTTTCCTGGTTGGCTATTATTTCTTGAGATGAGTGTAGTCATTTGTCAAGCTTTCAAAGATTTTAAATTATGCAACCTAAAAGAGGCCGTGGTAGCTAACCAGCCCTTGGTAAATTGATGGTCCATCCAGTGTTTATACAACAATGATCTGTCTGTACAAAATTCTTTCAAATCACTGTTTAAATGTGTGTTTATTTACCTGAACAAAACACTATTGCATCATAATACACATGATGACCAATATAAGTTATAGCTATTTATTAGTTTGTATGTAAACAGGATGATATTGTTGACTTGAACTGTTATACAATGTAGTCTACATACGAATTTAAAGTCGCTGGAATAAGAATTCTATCAATTTGATAAGAGTAATTAGGAGACGTTTGATATTTGGTTACTAACAGTATCGCAGCATTCTCAAGTTGGTAACAGCTCTGGTTCTAATCACTGATTACAAAAAAACTGATTGAAAAACCGGCCCTTAGGGATGGAGGCGAACAGGTCTTACCCGGCCGACCCTACGTATTATAGTACTGTACTGTACATGGTTTAATAATCTTGTTGGACACTCATGGGGGAAGGGGGGCGATTGCCACATCGCCCCCCCCCCCCCCCCCTGTATCAGCTAGTGCCCTCTAAAAGTCACTCAAAAAGTAACGTGTTACTTTTGTGCAATTGTCACGTGATCAGAGCGTGTCTCGCCGGCGTTGTTTACGTCTTCAGGAATTGACAAAATCCCAGGAAATCCCATGAAACAAAGGACATTCATCAACACGCGCCGGCACAAACATCTGGACATTATGCTTTGACAATTCATACTACCTATTCCCGGTAAACCCATCTTTCTTTGAGTGCAACTAGTCATCTTGTCACCAAGAAACAACACAATGCTTTTGTCATGCTTGTATGGTAAAACTAAATAAGAATACTCTTCTAATAATACGTGCGTGGGTGTGCGTCAGTAGGGTGCATAAGACAATAGATAAATACATAACAATAAAATGCGAAGTCTGTTCATGTTTGTCACTATATTATTAGAGTGTGTGACTGTGCAGTGTGCATGTTGGTGCTTGCTAGCGAGCGAGCAAGCAAGCGGAATTTATACGGCAAAGAAGAGCGGCAAAGTGTCGGTCCCCTATTTGGGGACTACGGAAAGTTACACTCATGGTTGTGTACCCCTGACTCCTCTCCTTTTGTCCCTAAATGCATGAAAATACACTAGATATTTCCAACATTATTGCCCGTGCTAAATAATGCATACAACGCAATACGCACTTCACCTAAACATAATACTTATTTCAGAATTTTAAAATAGCCTCCAACAAAATATAAAATTGCGACTATTTGTTTTGACCACGCTGACGTCTGGATGGACCCTTTTAGTAGAGAACATGTCGCGATGACTGGTGAACATAAACAGGTCGACGATCGGACGATTTCGCTACCGACAAGTAGTCTACTCCTGCCTGAAAGTAACTATCTTCTGTCTTGATTAGCCTCGTTGCATAAATATAGGACGTAAAACCCCAAATATCAATCAATTAATCTGGGAGGAACTTAGGAAGGCCCTGTTACAAGAGAAAGGGTGTATAGGACAACCAATACTTTTTGTTTTTATTATTTTTGTCAAAAACAAACTCACAAACGTGTCATTCAAAATCGGTAGCTGAACTGGTTAACTGTGCGTACCCGTGACAACAACAGGCGTTGAGAGGTCGTTTAGTGCAATGAACAGGATTCAGACAACTATACGGAATAGAATGGGAGAAAATACTTTGGACAACTGTATGCGAATCAGCACAGAAAGAAGGCCCAGAAAACCAAGAGCTAATTCATTTGGCCAAGTAATGAATATATACGCACAGAAGAAGCAGCGGAGAATTCGTGTCGTGTAGTTGAATAGACCTGGGTGCAGAGATTGAATATGATTCGAGTACCAACAATTCTAAAGTACGGTAATTGTAGTTGTAGACTATTATAATGTTTTATAAACGTGTATTTTGAAGGTATTGTACGAATGTCGAATATGTTGGTATTTTCCGCGCCCCCCCCCCCCCCCCCCGACATTTTGACACAGTTGTGAAGTAGCGCGCGCTACATGTAGCATGCTACTTTTATCTGTAGCGGAATCGGTAGCGCGCAACTGTATTGACATAGCGCAAAATGTAGCGATAGCATGCTACAAATTTTGTAGCTGTAGCGAGAAAAGTAGCGCGTTATTTATCGCTATACTTTTAACGAAGCTCGCGTTGTTTACTTTTCCCGCGCCGCAAGAAAAGTCTTTAGTCGATGATTTTTTGTTATCTCTTCGTTTTCGAGCAAATAATTTCGAAAGGTCTTTGCCCTCGTGGGAGTCGTAGTCATCCGGCTTATCCCTTTAGTTCATTCGCGGCCGCCTTCCAAAGTCACCCCTGCTGTGTGTCCGGCACTGGCTTAGAACACGTGCGTGTACAGTTATATTCTAGGAATCAGGGCCTTATAGGGCCTCTATACCTGATTCGCATCTCTCTACCCTTACCAATGGTGATACAAAGAAAGACCCCCCTGTTCCAGCCACCCCGCGCTCTCTTCTTCCCCCCCCCCCCACCCCCCTTCAACGAACACCTGATAACTATCCTTATACTCACTCGGCGGAGCAGACAGATTTATATGCCTGTCAGTCTTATCACTATCACGTGGAATAACTTGAAACTTTTTGTAATTGAAAAAGTATGTAGCGTGAAAAAAGCGCGCTACATTTTTTGTATTTTTTGTACAATAAAAAACGAGTAGCGATAAAGTAGCGATGCTACTTTTTTAAGCGAGTAGCGGTAGCGAGAGCATGCTACTTTTCAAAAGTAGCGTCCCCCACTCTGCATTTTGGGTTGCCCCCTCGGGCAAAAATGTCTTAATTCAACACTGCGCGTACATGATGACTGTATGATAGTATGAAGTGGAAGTTTGGCATTGCGTTTAATTCTATTATAAGTGCGTGATTGTTTGAATTCACGCTTCTGTAAAATATGTTATATATAGGTATATGTAAAGTAAGTGTGTAAAAAGGTATATGTATGGTACCTATATGTAAAATGCGGTATTATATATAGCTAAGAATTGTATTACTTTCGTTTACACAAAAGTTTTCGCCTCTTCATCCTAACCCGGGGCATTGTATGACTGACGGCCTCCCCAACTATTCCAACCTGACGAAGGACATGGATTGTCCCTGGGTAGGTTTCTATACGAACAATTATTATAATATTATTCATATTTTCCCTTGCCACTCGGGACTCCACCCCATAAATTTCCGTGTAATATTTAAAAAGAAAATGTTATAATCGACCAAAGTACACCAAAGAAACGAGTCTTGGCGCCAATCGTCCAAAAAATAAAATAATACCGTGTACTAAAACCAGGCAGTGACGACGCCAGGAATTTTTCATTGGGGGGGCCAAGGGGGGTCCTACGAATGTATGGGGGGGCCATGCAGTTTCCAGACTGTTTTTTCTATCGGTATCGGGAGGGGGGGGGGGGGGGGGGGGGGGGGGTGACATGAAAATTTGCATTCCATTCTTACCTAATTAATGCAAGGCAGTGGTGTAGTGCCAGATTTACCCGTACGTATACGCTTCAGTGAGAAGTTGGAAGGACACATCTTTCCAGACGAAAAAAGCATGGGGTTTGAGGGGAAAAGCCCCCTCACAACAATGACGCCGCAGGCGATTAAAAAAATCAGGCTTTTAGAGCGTGTTTTTAGCGTTTTAGAAAGCAATACCGGACTCAGTGCAATACCAAAATACTGCAGTTTTGAATTCGATTTCGTAAGTAACTCTTGATGCACTCACATGCACGAAAATGTTCTTTACAAGCAGCACTTGATGCAGATATTGTTAGGCTAATAGTGCACAGTTTGTAAGCTTCATTGAAAGCAAGAAGGGGCATACAACCTTCCAATGGCGTTTGAAACTTCTGGCTTCAGTTACCATGTGCAAGCAGTGAAAAACTTGAAACTAAAAATCAAAATGCTACGAACTCCAGTGTGATAAATATTGGGTAGTGTGGTGGATTGGTGTAGTCAATTTCAACTACAAGAACTAGTAAGAAGCGCGGCTATTTGAACGCGAATTAATTATTTGCTGGCGTGCATGCGGCGGCACCAACGTAGTGTATCAGTGGTAATTTATTTTGGCTTGGGGGGGCCGCTGGGGGGGCCCGAGGGATTTTAGGGGGGGCATCGGCCCCCCCTGGCCCCCCTAGCGTCGTCACTGAAACCAGGGGATCGAACCGAAAATATTTTAATTTCGGTTCGGTTTTTGGTTCGGGAGAATCATTTCGGTTCGGTTTGACCAAATTAAAAATAACGCTGTTTTGAGAATAACTGTTTAACACGGTAGGAGTGTCACTACAAGGTTCGAGGTTTCAACGTGTTTAATTTATGTTCAGCGCCAATTGACACACGCGAATTATTGCCAACACAAAAACTTAAATTTCTTTGTTTAGGGTCATTGGCGGCAGTTACAAGAAGTGCGCGCTCTTTATCTTTTCGCTTTTGCCGCCCCGTCTTATGCTTGTATTTTGTCTGTTCACAACTTCACTCATCTTTAAAACGTTTACCACACTCACATTTTACTTTTGTTTAAATTAAATTAAAATAACACAGTTGACACACGAACTCCGTTGCACTGGAATGTTTCACACGAGACACAGAAACCGACCGACTGAGGAGAGGTTGGGACTTTCAAAGTAAATAATTGTCATTTTATAGCTATACATACAGTTATTGGGTTGTAAATATCAACCCTCATATTTGCCGAATATTTCCAGGTTTTCTATAAATTTATTTGAACGAGTTGGAAGGTGACTCAAAGTAAAGCGGCAGGATTATAGTTCCATTGTTAAACTGTGGGGTTGTTTCCGCCGGTGTGTACCGTCAAACACGTGGGCGAAGGCTTTATTGAGCCTATAAACAGAATCATTCTTTTTGAAACATTCTTTTTGAAATATAGTTTTATTGGTATTATTTGCCATAATGGGTTTCGACAGTGGTGAATGGATCTCAGCTCGTGTGTTTTTGAGTGGGTCGCTAAGGGGCGGGGGGCCCGGATTGGCCGGGGCGCGGTCAGCATCCGCTGACCGGGCTGACCGATAAATCCGCTACTGGCCGTGGTGACCACTCTCCTCTGAAACACTAGTTACCGTTGGTTAGAGCAGATTGGAGGGTTCGAAAGCTTGTGTAACAGCTTCGTTCTTCTCGTCAACTGTTCGGCAGTCCAGGTTAGTGGAGGAACCCATATGACTGGTCAAAAGTTACACCGTCCTTTCGGATGGGACGTAAAGCCGGTGGTCTACTTGGTACTTTTCGACAGGAGTAGGCTACGTGCCGGTACCAGGCTTCCCCTCCTCCCTTCCTCATCATCATTCATCAATCATCATCTATTAAATTTGCACTAGTGTGACCTCGGTCCTGTTGCAAATATAGGCTTAATAATAAAAATCGATATATAATTATTATTATTATTATTATTATTATTATGCCTTCATTTACACAGAATTAGAGCAATTCCACAATGGTAAATATAATAAAGACAACAAAGAACAAAAACATACACAATAAAACTTAACAAGAAAACAGGTTAGTCAATGGTTATAACCAAAAATAGAAATAACAATGACAGTCATGATAAACAAATCAAACATGCATAGACATTCACAAAAAAACAATATTATGTAGTTACACATGACATTTTAAAACATGTTTCACGCGTAAAACAGAGTCCTTACCTAAATCAATGTCAATAGTAGGCGGCAAGTTATTGTAGGAATTATGTAATCTATTTAAAATGGAAAACTTAGAAACATTGGTCCTGCATTTACCTGTACGAAATAAAGGTGTGTGTCTTGACCTCCGCTGCGGCACATTAAAATTAATTGTCGATAAAAGTTCTCCACAGTTAATATCATTGTTTACAATTTTGTGTAAAAGTAACACGTCAGCAATTTTCCTTCAACACGAAAGAGTAGACATTCTAAAATGAGTCCACAATCTTGTATAATCTATTCTGTGAAACGTCAATCCAGTTCTAAAACACATCCAATGGACATATCTCCTTTGTTTGTTTGTGTAAGCCTAGTTTTATTTAAGGTCCTCCTTTGTAAATCAGTTTTTATAACTGAATAGGATAGACATTAAATAAATAAATAAATAAATAAATAAATAAATAAATAAATAAATAAATAAATAAACAAACAAACAAACAAATAAATAAATAAATAAATAAATAAATAAATAAATAAATAAATAAATAAATAAATAAATAAATAAATAAATAAATAAATAAATAAATAAATAAATAAATAAATAAATAAATAAATAAATAAACAAATAAATAAATAAATAAAAAATAAATAAATAAATAAATAAATAAATAAATAAATAAATAAATAAATAAATAAATAAATAAATAAATAAATAAATAAATAAATAAATAAATAAATAAATAAATAAATAAATAAATAAATAAATAAATAAATAAATAAATAAATAAATAAATAAATAAATAAATAAATAAATAAATAAATAAATAAATAAATAAATAAATAAATAAATAAATAAATAAATAAATAAATAAATAAATAAATAAATAAATAAAATAACCATTCCACATTGTCCTCCTAGGTTTTATATTGAGGGTTCCAGATTGCTGACGCATACTCTATTATATTAATGATATTTTTATCTACCAACACCTCAGCTGTTATTGGGCCCTGGATGTGCGGGCCTGGATGTGAAACCACACTCACACTATCGAACAAGGCACAGAGCGGAATCCATATCTATTGACACTTGCTTACTCGCTCAGAAGACGCCGCCACAGAAAGCGAGGCGGATGTAGTTTTGTAACGTGTACACTTTTAGAAACAATGCCGCCCGTTATTCAAGTTGACGCATGTAGCTGACCCCGCACCCCACATGCCCTCTCGTAAAGGTGAATGCTGAGATTGAGTCCTTCTAACAGCCCTCGGACATTCCTTCCCAGCTATCCAAACACCCTGATAACCTATACTATCGTGGTTTTCCGGGTACAACCGTGTCAAAAGGTGGAACCAATCCAATGTTTAGCCCATATTGCAATGGGCTTCTTCAGGAATCTTCGTGGAGTGTTGACACTGGCACTAACAACTGTCACGAGGGGGAACTCTGGACAGTGACCCTAAAATACCCTAGACCCTAATAAACATCAGGTAAAGCTGGTGTGCACCCTATATCGGATATTCTTACGAAAAATTGGTATTATTATAATTTCATTGAATGCACAATCATACAATATCGGTCAAAATCGGCGTTAACATGTTATACGGACGTAATGACAAGTATTTCCATGTGTCTACTTTATTTAACTTCACAAATCACATGTTACTAGTTTAAACAGTCATCAATCTCGATCAAAGCCGGTGTTTACATGTTATTCGGACAATACAGATTTAATGTCAAGTATTTCCATGAGGTACCTTGTTCAACTTCAGTCCTTACTGTCCTATTAGTAATTGTTCTTAGTATACACTGTATATGGATATGATATCTAATTTGCGACGTCCTCGTGTGTGTCTTCTTTGCGTCGTGTTACTGTTTGTACGGTCGTGGCCTATTTCTCAAAGCCACCAGTAATTCTACTCTATGGACAATGGAAAACCACGAAAACCATGACAGGATGGATATTGTCTCGAAGGATTCACTCTCATAAGTTTAAACTAGTTCTAAATATTCTTCGGTAAGTTAATGTTCACGTCATGTCCTGTCAAATTCACTTCCTACAACAGCTGTCAAAGTTCGTTTTGTTAGTTCGAAAAGACAATGCACTCACGGTACATCTCGCAGTTTGATTGAAAGTCCATTATAAAAAAAAAATTATTATTATACTTTATTGAATGTATCACAATCATACAATCTCGGTCAAATCCGGCGTTTACATGTTATACGGTCACGGACGTAATGTCAAGTATTTCCATGAGGTACCTTGATCAACTTCAGTCGTTACTGTCTTCTTAGTACTTGTTCTTAGTATACAATAGGGCTGAGTTGTGTAAACGTTTAAACGAGTAAACGCCCGCTCGAAAACATACGTGTACAAATATTCATACACGTTTAACCACGATACCATATCGTACCGACCAATACACCCCCCCCCCCCCCCCCCCCAACAGGCAATGCTTAGTGTGTGGGGTCAAAACACAAAAAGGTGGAGAATATAATCAACGATGAATAATAATAAATCACACGTGTTATTTCGTTGAAAATGTATTTTCCCGAACGTTAAAAACTAATTTTTGTATTATCATTTTGTGGACAGGAGGGGTGTTACCTTTAAACGTTGAAACGCAAAAATTCGGGAAAATAAACGTTTACAAAATCAAACGTTTTCTTCCAGCTCTAGTATACACTGTATACAGTGATGTATTCCTGAAATATAAGGTGCCTGGGCGGGCGAATTTACGTGTGTACGGTGGGGGGGGGGGGTGGGGGGGTGGGGGGGAGTGTGTGATTTAAGCAGGTGGAAAACGATGTTACTGAAATTGAACGGGGTTAAAGAACTTGAGGGGACGTTTTTGAGCAAAAATTCAGAGGCCATACATGTATTTAGAATTTTCTTTTGGATTTTCGATGTTAATTGGCCCCATAGTGTAGTCTGTCCGACAGAACAATGAAATCGAACGTTTTTAATTATCCACAAGAAGTCCTAACAACTGTCAAATTTGATACCTGCAACAAAAACCTATTTCTTACCATCATTACCATCTTTCTCATCTTCATTATCACCCGCTCATCGTCTCGATTAGCCATCGTTGCATAAATATGAGACGTTAAGCCCCATTAATCAATCATCAATCTTCTGTCCATCGTTTCGAAGCTATGAATATTTGGTCATGCGTATTTTTGCTACTCCAATTATAGAAAACTTTTTTCATTACGCCTGGCTGTTCTTTGTTTAGCAATGTAGGACTTCGTGTATGTATTGTAATGGTATAATACGGGCTGTTGACTGTTAAAAAGCACCTGGGCTAGCCCAGCATCCAAATGAAAGTGCCTAGGCGCAGGGGCGTTGGAACTATTTTTGTAATGGGGGGGGGGGGGGGTCAGGATATTTCAAAGTGACTTTAGGCAAAAAGAGCTGGGGGGTTTGGGGGGCGAGCCCCCCAACTACAGCGCCGCAGGCGATTTTAAACAAAATCAGGGTTTTTTGAGTGATTTCTGAGCGTTTCAGAAAAACTACCGGACTGAATGCAATAATGAAATGCTGTCGTTTGTGTAGTGAAAAAAACAGAAAACCTAAACAAAAATGGAACACTGAAGCTATAATTATATTAGGTATTGAGTTTTGGGGTTTGGAAAGTTGGGAGTAAGGTACCTGTTGATAGGTAGGCTACTTGGCTAGCCGTGAGACTTAAGCTAAAGAAAGCAGCTATAGGCCTATGTTATAATAAATACAAAATCGAATGATTTTACTATATTTATTTTTTGCCTATGATTTGTTACATTTTTAACATGGCATAGCTGTATGGAGCCCCAAAAACGTTAACTCTTTGCGCGTTAGCGCTACATTTGATAAACTCGTAATGATGATAGCCTAGCCCACTCGTTGGCTTGACTGGGGGGGGGGGGGGGGGGTCAAGCCAACAAGTGGGGGGGGGCGGAGTTCCCCCCCCCCCGTTCCTACGCCCCTGCCTAGGCGGCGCCCGCAGGCTCGAATATACCACTGAATTGATATATGTTATTTGCGTCGTCTTCGTGTGTGTCTTCTTTGCGTCGTGTTACTGTTTGTAGGCGGTGATATGAACAATGGAAAACCACGAAAAACATTGTCGGGATGGATGTTGGTGGATGTTATTTTTATTATTAATATTATTTTCATTATTAATTATTATTATTATTATTATTATTGTTACTATTATTATTTATTATTATTTTATTGTTGCAATATATACAAACTCGGTCAAAACCGGCATAAACATGTTGTACGGACATAAATGTCAAGTATTTCCATGTGTTTACATTATTAAAATCTACTTCGAACTAATTAAATATTCCATTGTCCATGTTATTTTTTCCAAACCAAACTGTGGATGCTATGTACGGCCGTGGCCGATTTGTACTCATCCCAGCATTCGCTCTACGTACGGTGGAAAACCACGAAAACCACCATAAGGATGGAGAACTTCTTGAAGTCTTCATTCTTCCTATTTCGAGAACTTCTTGAGGTCTTCATTCTTCTTAGTTCAAAAATTTTTGCACTATCCTACACGTGTTCAAAATTATTGCTTTATTATTATTATTATTATTATTATTATTATTATTATTATTATTTTTATTATTATTATTATTATTATCAGTATTATTATTGTTGTTGTTGACTGATTTATATATAGGTCTATTTACGTATTGAATCATACCTTACACCATTATGTATTAGAACCTAGTATAATTATTTATAATATTGGTATATTGAACAATGATGATGCATTGATATAGTATTGATATTATATGTTACCACTAAACTTATAGCTAACAGTGATATTGTCTAAACACAGTGCATATAAATATTAATACATAGTACGTTAATAATAATATTATGTCACCATTATTCTTAGAACTGATGTTTTTAAACATAGGCTATAGCCTTTGCTTAAAACACATACTTTCCATATACCCTTCTAGGGTCAAGACTGAAATTTATTACTTGTATCTATAAAAAAAAAAAAAAAAGACTGCCCGTAACTAAATGTAATAGTCATACGGAAATAAAACGATCTATCTATCTATCTATCTATCTATCTATCTATCTATCTATCTATCTATCTATCTATCTATCTATCTATCTATGTAATATCTATCGATCTATTTATTTATCTATCTATCTATCTATTTTTCAACACAGACTAAATTACAGGTTGAATATAGAATATTTAACAGCAGTGCGTACGAACACTTTGGATATATTCCACGCACTGTGGCAACACAAACACGTGCTTTGTTAAGTCTGAATGATCTTTCCTTGTTTTATCCATTTTATTTGTCCTGCTTCATAAAATTTAACACGTTGTTTTCGTACCAAATATTTAAACCCCTTTAATTTAACACCTTGTTTTCGTACCTAATGTTTTGAAACTAATTTGTGTATGCACCTGCTGAATTGTACTCGTTAACTGATATGTAATTATTTGTATTTGTGAACCGACTTGTTCGAATAAATCAATCAATCAATCTATCTATCTATCTATCTATCTATCTATCTATCTATCTATCTATCTATCTATCTATCTATCTATCTATCTATCTATCTATCTATCTATCTATCCATCTATCTATATATCTATATATCTATCTATCTATCTATCTATCTATCTATCTATCTATCTATCTATCTATCTATCTATCTATCTATCTATCTATCTATCTATCTATCTATCTATCTATCTATCTATCTATCTATCTATCTATCTTATTCTAAGATCAGATAAACTGAAACGTTACAAGGAAACCTATTCGATGGTGATAACTCTCGTTGCTATACTTCTTAATTATTGCAGTCATGCTATTCGATGAGTGATGATGAAGATGAAGGCCAATTACAAAAACCCTGATGCCTTATTCGGGATTTGAACCCACCCACGTCGTTGATTCATATGCTTAGGACCTGCGCTCCAACCACATGAGTCGCCGCAGACAGTTACTTTATCGAGTTAGGATAGTAAACAGTTTGTAAAGCGTGGTCGTAAAACATGTCATATTGTGATAACTATTTTAGTCTCTAATAGGAATACCAAAGATATTATTAATACGTATAGATAATAGAGTGTAAATGTAACTTAATAATACGTGAATAAGGAAAGAAACTATTGCTTTATGTCTTGAGTTAGTGCGACATTCTATCTTTATGAGTATGGGATATGGATATGGTACCTAAAAAGTAAAAATGTTATAGGAATAATACAACTCACTCTGACTCATTCAATCGTTTTATGCCCACTTGTAGTGTAGAAGGTCAAGGGTTCGAAGCCAGATTCGGTATGTCACATAATCTACAGGGTCGACTTATTGCACTTATTACAGCATTGCAACGGTTGTGTAACACGTAGTGTTGGCAAATTGAAAATTTTCAATTGAAATTGTCAGTGAAATGAAAAACCAATTACAGCGATACAGTTGCTTTTTAAAATAAAATACAATAAAATGTGAGGGTCATTATTATTGTAATAGTAGGTATCCAAATCATGCAAGTTGTTATAGATAGATAGTCAACATTGAATAACCTGATGAATTTAGTACATAAAAGAAAATTAAATTGCCATGCACGATGATGTATATACTTACCACTCAGTAAACTCCCGTTGATTTGATACCTGCAAACTAATTTGATGAAACAGGCACAAGTTTCCATACTGACCCAAGAGGTACTGTGCACAGATCGTTGCTCATCTATGTGAGCTTCCCCCGAAACCAGGAACAACTCCCAAAACATATTGAGCGCGTAACTTATCTATGGTTATTTTTTTTTGCACAAGAGGGGTTGTCCATGATTTCGAGGCCTACTTAAAAATGTGAAATTACTTACAATACCTGAATACAATGATCACTCATGTCATGGGCGCCACTATGGTGACATTTAGAGAATTGATATTTATGAAATGATCATTTGTCGATTCTATATTTGTGTTGCATAAACTTGTATTCATGTTCTTAAATTGTCACCATAGTGTCCCCATCAATGCAAAAAACCTCTACATTTTCCATATATAGGCGTACCACCTACCGTTAAGTAAAACCATTGGTAGAAATCCTGTGACTATTACAACCAACATTATGTATTATTAATTATTATGGGATATCAACATATTTCTATGGAAATCTGAACCATCTGAAGGGATTTCAACATATTTCTTTGGAAATCTGAACCATCTGATGGGATTTCAACATATTTCTTTGGAAATCTGAACCATCTGATGGGATTTCAACATATTTCTATGGAAATCTGAACCATCTGATGGGATTTCAACATATTCTTATGGTAATCTGAACCATTTGATGGCAATCCTGTGACTATCACAACCAACATTATGTATTGTTAGATGGGATATCAACATATCTCTATGGAAATCTGAACCATTTGGTGGCAGATCTGTGACTATCAAACAACAAATTGCCAAAACTATTTAGTATTATTTGCCTGACACAATTCGCATTTAAATTCTCGACTTTGTAAAGTAGTTAAATCAACATTCGTTTTATCTGATAAGCACGGAGCGAAGTGGATCCATCGCTTGCACACATCACATTGAATCCAAGTTGCAGGTATAGTAACTTCGCATTTGCCACAATATAGGCAATGATTCATGACATTTTTTGATTTAACCAAACATCTTTCCAATAGTTCGATTCTATATTTATCACCACAAAATGACATGTTGTATTTGATATTATGCAGCGCACATTGTATGTAATAAATAACAAACACGCCACAATTGTAGCCATCTTTTTGTGTAGGGTATGGGGGAGGTTTGGTTAATTGTAAATCTTTCGTTTCTATTTTGTCGCTAGGAAAATATTGATTTCGTTTCTTAATGAATTGCAGGAACTTTTCGAAAGCAAATGTAGCGGTGGTAGTACTATAACGCAGTGGGTTATAAACATACACACATTTATTTGAAAAGTCAGCAATCATCAAACACCAATGGTTGGAGTTCATAAGAAACGGCATTATAATTATTTTTCCGCCAAATATCGTACGAAATAATTTAAAACCTGCATTTAAACGATGGAGTGGGTCAAAAATGCTCACCGTTTGTATAGGGGATACATAAACAAATCTATGTTTACTAACAGAGTCTGCAATGTATGTTATTGCGCAAACATCGATTATTTCCAACCCTAGCCATGTTTTACCAATAAGTGTTCTGTAATCACTTAGGTACAACTTTTTCCGGCTGTCGTATGCACCTATAAACAAACGGTCACTTGTAATTTTTGCATTAGTATAATATTTGTATGATGGAAACAACCCATTTTGTAGAGCTTTAGGGTGGCAGTCTAGTGAGGGTGGTGGATCAACCTCTGTTGTTTCACAATCATTGGATGAGAAAAACGCTTCTGCACCGTCAATATGTTCATCCAAAATTACCTCTACATCATCATCATGAACTACACCAACATCTCCTGCTACTGGTACTGCAGACAACCCGCTGCACTTAGGTAGACCTACATCCTCTTCAACGCCGCCAACACGTTCCGTTACTGCAGGGGGGACGACAACTTCAGTGTCTCTCAGTTCAGTAACGTCACTGTGATCTGGCAATGCATTATTTATTAATTTAATAGAAAAACAGGAAAAAGTTCTTTTAATTGTAGTTAGTTTGCTAATAAATGTAGATTCTAGGTGAGTTTTATACAGCGTACATTTTTTATCGTTTACCATGGTTATTTTCTTTTTCTTGGGTTCTTTACCTCCCCAACTTTCAAGTGAGTTGGGGTTGTCAGGGTGGTTCCCATTTTCTGCGTCTTCTAATTCAGAGTGCCTAGCTTTGCGCTTCAATCGAAGACTACTGGGAGGTAAGCTATTCTTTGGAAGTTCTGCTAACACACCCTTGACTTTGGCAAAAATGGCTTCCCCTATTATTTCAACAAATCTCCCAACTTTTAGATTTGTCTGCCTATTTAGCAAATTCACTTTTACATCGCCATTCCAGTTTTCTACCTCAGCATTATGGACACGTGCTTTACCACCTAGCAAAATACCTGTCCAAAGCGATGCAAATGGCATGTAATTATCTAGGATAAACTTAGCGAAAGTCAACGAGTAGTATTTATTTTTTGTAGAGCAGACCTCTTTGAATTTCAACTGATTTGATTGCACTGTTTTTGTCACATCGGCAAACATGGTTTTGAAATGTTTGGAAAAAGGACTATCGACCTTAACTTTTCCAAATATGACAAAGTCTTCATGACTACCTTCAAGGTCACCATCGTCATCTATGTCATCAGAATCGTTTTCCCAATTAACCGATTCAATAACTTTTTTATCAGCCCAGTCTTTCAGCGTAATAAATGATTTACGGACAGACTCGTCAGCCAATTCACTAACAAGAATCGTAATCAACGCCTTAAACTTGATTTCTAGTTCCTCCATAGAACATGCAATCAACAACGAACCTACACCTTCCATTACAACCTTTTTAAACTCACCCTTAATACCCTTCTCCTTCAGATTCATGGATAACCTTTTCATGAAATGGGGACAGCACAAATGAATCATTGTCAGTGACTTTTGAGACTGACTTGTCTTTTGTGCAGATGTCGCCAATTTATACGTGACGTTTAGATAATGCAATAGTGTCATATTGTTCCAACTTTGAATGAAAGCATGAATAATGGCCCAGCTCCAATCTACGACAACCCTTTCAAAAATTGGCCATTTTTTGGGATTTCGTTTAGTACAGAAATACTTAAACTGGGCTAAGAAAGCACCTATACTGGCGGTAGAATGACTTGCACTTATCATTTCAAGTAATGGAAATATCTTATTTCCTACATTGACGACGCCAGCGTAGTAGAAAATGCGTTTACTTTCAATCCCAATTGGTTTTCGAACTACCTTGCCCGTCGCATCAAAGTGCAATTCACGAACCTGCTTCATAATGAACGGATTGCATTGATACTCACTCCACATATACACGCTAAGAGGCACGCCCACATGCTGAATATAGCGCTGGCTTTCGTCGCGCTTTAAATCGACTATATAGCGTACCACCATGTCTATTATATCGTCATTTGGATAATAATCGCCTTCCGAGTTGGCCTCACTCCTCGCCTTTTGCAAGACATGCAGTGGGAATACTTGACCCAAATTACCCCTTTCAAGTAACCCCACGTCCATGGCTGTTAAAGACTTGAGGTGACATGCAGAAGGCTTTTTAAGTAACAAAGTTTGCTTTAATTCCGTCCGTTCGTTTCCCGCGAGACGATTGTACACTCTCTCTTGAGGATTTTTGGGATGATTTTCCTCAAGACTTCCACAACTTTGTACTGCTACACTTAAAGCCGATTCTAACGTTGAAACAATAAATTTAAATACCTTGCAGTTTCCAAACCGATCATCGTACTTACAGTGCGCGTAATCAACAGCAACACCATTCTTTCGCTCCTTGATGCCTTGGAACGTTAGAACACAACTTATGTTTAATACACTTATCATATTCTGTCTAACACAAGAATGCAGTTTGCCCACATCCACAAGTCCATCAACTGTCACATTGTGAAGCGGTATTACAAACGACCCTTCCTCTCTCCATTCGCGAGAGTTGCGTAATGTGTGTTTTGTTGCTGACAACAGATCACTACTATTCGAGTCGTTTAATTCACCATTGGTAATTGCCCGACTCGCCTGAGTGAAACTGTTGCATAATGGGGTTTCTGCTGACAACAGATCACTACTATTCGAGTCGTTTAATTCACCAGTGGTAATTGCCCGACGCACCTGCGTGAAACTAACCTCCCGAAACGGATTCCAAATTGTACGAACACAATCCACCATATAATCTATATTATGTTCTCGTTCTTCATTAAATACGTCGGCGGCCCTTGAGGCCCAATGGTGCATGGGAGCGTCATACTCGCCAGAAGCAAGAATTTCGAATTTCACTCTACGGGATGCCTCAAGAGTTGCACGAAATTCAATTTGCAGTTCACACCCCCGTGTTAGACATTTGTTGCGAATTACCGAGAAATATACGCCATTCTTTACAGCAATAATGCTTTCACGGTAGAGTTTGCGAGATTCTATGTTCTCAAACTGACAAAAATTGACATCCGCTATTCTCATACACGATACGAATTGTTTCTCCAATAAATCCAAATTTGGATCCTGGATATAACAGGCTAACCATTCACCAAGGGTAAAATACCAAGCATTAATTACTCGATTGGACATCGATTGCGTACCATCGAGAGGGACAAAGTCAACATTACCTTCTCTCACTTTACATAGGCCTAATTGATTTGGTCTCACTTTACATAATTGATTTTGATTTACTTGTTTATGACAACAATTAGTAGGTTTATTCGAAACCTCACATAAACAGAAATCCATTATGTTTACAGCAGCGTTTTCACCAAGTGCAACAGAAAGCTTTTGTTTTAATTGCACCGCACGACTATAACTTCCCTGGGAAGCTTCAGTGAAGCCATCGTCATCAACAAGCTTAATAGAAAGCTGTCGATTTGGAATTAATTGCGTCTCACAATTAGAACTTCCCTGGGAAGCTTCAGTGAAGCCATCGTCATCAGCAAGCTTAATAGAAAGCTGTTGATTTGGAACTAATTGCATCTCACAATTAGAACTTCCCGGGGAAGCTTCAGTGAAGCTATCGTTATTTTCACATTTTGCATTACTAATCTGCTCTTTGACTGACAACTTATGTTTCACCATAGTTTGAACACCTTTGGTATTTCTTATCCACATCTTGTACAAATGATGAATATTTTTTTTGTTCGCAGGTTTGTCCAAGTCAATGCATACTTGTTTAAAAATCGAGTTTTGCCCACATTTGCCGGAATTTAATACGTTATCAACACATAATACGTGCGTGCATATACTATTTGCAACATCTTCGGGCAAAAACAATATTTTAGACTTAAGATTAGACCATTTTTTATAAAGCAAAATCCGGTTGCGTTTAGTATTACTACCATAAAAGTGTATAGCTGCATCACAAAAAATAGACTCAAGATTAGAATCGATTGTCTCTGCAGTAGGCCTACCACCTCCCTTCTTACTAATAAAATCTAATAAATCTTCGCTTCTAACAGTACTTAAATGCTTGACCATTTTAAATGGCAACAGAAAAGAGTACTAACTTAAACTACACCTTACCTCAACACCTCAATTATTCTTCTTCGACACTGACACCTCGTACAAACTAAAAACACAACCGATACCTATGACCGATGTACTTGAAGTGACAAGAGGACAACTAAAAAAATAAAAGCACAACTAACACCACGTGCTACCAACATTGCTTGAAGCAAATAAACCGCCAAGTTAACGCACTCTATTGGTCATATAAGAATCTTTGATAGGACGCGTAGTAGACTGCATACAACAGCGCTATCTAGATCCAAACAGAAACACCAGTTGTGCAATGGTAGTAACCGCGACACTCAAAACTAAACAGAAAACAAGACATTTAAAAACAAATAGGTACAGCGCAATACAGACAAATATTAACTACTCAATTCATTTTTTAAATGTTCAAATATTATCTATCTGCACTACTTTGTGACCAATTGTATAAGTATATGTGCGATAAGTTTAATATTATACAATATTTTTTTTTTGTATAAAGGAACATTTGCCCCCAAAAACCGACTATACAGGGCGATTAATACAACAATCAACTACTCAAATCATTTATTAAATGTACAAATATTATCTATCTGCACTACTTAGTGACCAGTTGTATAAGCATATGTGCGATAAAGTTTAATATAATTCAATATTTTTTTTTTTTGTATAAGGAACATTTGCCCCCAAAAACCGACTATACAGCGCGATAATTACAACAATCAACTACTCAAATCATTTTTTTATTATACAAATATTATCTATCTGCACTAATTTGTTACCAGTTATGCATTAACATGTGCAATACATTGAACTGCATACAATATTTTATTTTTGTATGAAGGAACATTTGCCCCAAAAAACCGACTATACAGCAAGATTAAACCAACAATCAACTACTCAAATCATTTTTTGAATGTACAAATATTATCTATCTGCACTAATTTGTTACCAGTTATGCATTAACATGTGCAATACATTGAACTGCATACAATATTTTTTTTTGTATGAAGGAACATTTGCCCCCAAAAACCGACTATACAGGGCGATTAATACAACAATCAACTACTCAAATCATTTTTTAAATGTACAAATATTATCTATCTCCACTACTTAGTGACCAGTTGTATAAGCATATGTGCGATAAAGTTTAATATAATTCAATATTTTTTTTTTTGTATAAGGAACATTTGCCCCAAAAAACCGACTATACAGCGCGATTAATACAACAATCAACTACTCAAATCATTTTTTAAATGTACAAATATTATCTATCTGCACTAATTTGTTACCAGTTATGCATTAACATGTGCAATACATTGAACTGCATACAATATTTTGTTTTTGTATGAAGGAACATTTGCCCCCAAAAACCGACTATACAGGGCGATTAATACAACAATCAACTACTCAAATCATTTTTTAAATGTACAAATATTATCTATCTCCACTACTTAGTGACCAGTTGTATAAGCATATGTGCGATAAAGTTTAATATAATTCAATATTTTTTTTTATTGTATAAGGAACATTTGCCCCCAAAAACCGACTATACAGCGCGATTAATACAACAATCAACTACTCAAATCATTTTTGTATTATACAAATATTATCTATCTGCACTAATTTGTTACCAGTTATGCATTAACATGTGCAATACATTGAACTGCATACAATATTTTATTTTTGTATGAAGGAACATTTGCCCCAAAAAACCGACTATACAGCGCGATTAATACAACAATAAACTACTCAAATCATTTTTGTATTATACAAATATTATCTATCTGCACTAATTTGTTACCAGTTATGCATTAACATGTGCAATACATTGAACTGCATACAATATTTTATTTTTGTATGAAGGAACATTTGCCCCAAAAAACCGACTATACAGCGCGATTAATACAACAATCAACTACTCAAATCATTTTTTAAATGTACAAATATTATCTATCTCCACTACTTAGTGACCAGTTGTATAAGCATATGTGCGATAAAGTTTAATATAATTCAATATTTTTTTTTTTTGTATAAGGAACATTTGCCCCAAAAAACCGACTATACAGCGCGATTAATACAACAATCAACTACTCAAATCATTTTTTAAATGTACAAATATTATCTATCTGCACTAATTTGTTACCAGTTATGCATTAACATGTGCAATACATTGAACTGCATACAATATTTTGTTTTTGTATGAAGGAACATTTGCCCCCAAAAACCGACTATACAGGGCGATTAATACAACAATCAACTACTCAAATCATTTTTTAAATGTACAAATATTATCTATCTGCACTACTTAGTGACCAGTTGTATAAGCATATGTGCGATAAAGTTTAATATAATTCAATATTTTTTTTTATTGTATAAGGAACATTTGCCCCCAAAAACCGACTATACAGAGCGATTAATACAACAATCAACTACTCAAATCATTTTTTAAATGTACAAATATTATCTATCTGCACTAATTTGTTACCAGTTATGCATTAACATGTGCAATACATTGAACTGCATACAATATTTTGTTTTTGTATGAAGGAACATTTGCCCCCAAAAACCGACTATACAGGGCGATTAATACAACAATCAACTACTCAAATCATTTTTTAAATGTACAAATATTATCTATCTGCACTACTTAGTGACCAGTTGTATAAGCATATGTGCGATAAAGTTTAATATAATTCAATATTTTTTTTTATTGTATAAGGAACATTTGCCCCCAAAAACCGACTATACAGCGCGATTAATACAACAATCAACTACTCAAATCATTTTTGTATTATACAAATATTATCTATCTGCACTAATTTGTTACCAGTTATGCATTAACATGTGCAATACATTGAACTGCATACAATATTTTATTTTTGTATGAAGGAACATTTGCCCCAAAAAACCGACTATACAGCGCGATTAATACAACAATCAACTACTCAAATCATTTTTTAAATGTACAAATATTATCTATCTGCACTAATTTGTTACCAGTTATGCATTAACATGTGCAATACATTGAACTGCATACAATATTTTTTTTTTTGTATGAAGGAACTTTTTCCCCCAAAAACCGACTATACAGGGCGACTAAAAAAACAATTAACTACTCAATTCATTTTTTAAATGTTCAAATATTATCTATCTGCACTACTTTGTGACCAATTGTATAAGTATATGTGCGATAAGTTTAATATTATACAATATTTTTTTTTTTGTATGAAGGAACATTTGCCCCCAAAAACCGACTATACAGCGCGATTGATACAACAATCAACTACTCAAATCATTTTTTTAATGTACAAATATTATCTATCTGCACTAATTTGTTACCAGTTATGCATTAACATGTGCAATACATTGAACTGCATACAATATTTTTTTTTGGTATGAAGGAACATTTGCCCCCAAAAACCGACTATACAAAGCGATTAATACAACAATCAACTATTTAAATCATTTTTTAAATGTACAAATATTATCTATCTGCACTACTTAGTGACCAGTTGTATAAGCATATGTGCGATAAAGTTTAATATAATTCAATATTTTTTTTTTTGTATAAGGAACATTTGCCCCCAAAAACCGACTATACAGCGCGATTAATACAACAATCAACTACTCAAATCATTTTTTAAATGTACAAATATTATCTATCTGCACTACTTAGTGACCAGTTGTATAAGCATATGTGCGATAAAGTTTAATATAATTCAATATTTTTTTTTTTGTATAAGGAACATTTGCCCCAAAAAACCGACTATACAGCGCGATTAATACAACAATCAACTACTCAAATCATTTTTTTATTATACAAATATTATCTATCTGCACTAATCTGTTACCAGTTATGCATTAACATGTGCAATACATTGAACTGCATACAATATTTTTTTTTGTATGAAGGAACATTTGCCCCCAAAAACCGACTATACAGCGCGATTAATACAACAATCAACTACTCAAATCATTTTTTGAATGTACAAATATTATCTATCTGCACTAATTTGTTACCAGTTATGCATTAACATGTGCAATACATTGAACTGCATACAATATTTTGTTTTTGTATGAAGGAACATTTGCCCCCAAAAACCGACTATACAGCGCGATTAATACAACAATCAACTACTCAAATCATTTTTTAAATGTACAAATATTATCTATCTGCACTACTTAGTGACCAGTTGTATAAGCATATGTGCGATAAAGTTTAATATAATTCAATATTTTTTTTTTTGTATAAGGAACATTTGCCCCAAAAAACCGACTATACAGCGCGATTAATACAACAATCAACTACTCAAATCATTTTTTTATTATACAAATATTATCTATCTGCACTAATTTGTTACCAGTTATGCATTAACATGTGCAATACATTGAACTGCATACAATATTTTTTTTTGTATGAAGGAACATTTGCCCCCAAAAACCGACTATACAGCGCAATTAATACAACAATCAACTACTCAAATCATTTTTTGAATGTACAAATATTATCTATCTGCACTAATTTGTTACCAGTTATGCATTAACATGTGCAATACATTGAACTGCATACAATATTTTGTTTTTGTATGAAGGAACATTTGCCCCCAAAAACCGACTATACAGCGCGATTAATACAACAATCAACTACTCAAATCATTTTTTGAATGTACAAATATTATCTATCTGCACTAATTTGTTACCAGTTATGCATTAACATGTGCAATACATTGAACTGCATACAATATTTTGTTTTTGTATGAAGGAACATTTGCCCCCAAAAACCGACTATACAGGGCGATTAATACAACAATCAACTACTCAAATCATTTTTTAAATGTACAAATATTATCTATCTCCACTACTTAGTGACCAGTTGTATAAGCATATGTGCGATAAAGTTTAATATAATTCAATATTTTTTTTTTTGTATAAGGAACATTTGCCTCGAAAAACCGACTATACAGCGCGATTAATACAACAATCAACTACTCAAATCATTTTTTAAATGTACAAATATTATCTATCTGCACTACTTAGTGACCAGTTGTATAAGCATATGTGCGATAAAGTTTAATATAATTCAATATTTTTTTTTTTTGTATAAGGAACATTTGCCCCCAAAAACCGACTATACAGCGCGTGTAATACAACAATCAACTACTCAAATAATTTTTTTTTTATACAAAAATTATCTATCTGCACTAATTTGTTACCAGTTATGCATTAACATCTGCAATACATTGAACTGCATACAATATTTTTTTTTTGTATGAAGGAACATTTGCCCCGAAAAACCGACTTAACAGCGCGATTAATACAACAATCAACTACTCAAATCATTTTTTAAATGTACAAATATTATCTATCTGCACTACTTAGTGACCAGTTGTATAAGCATATGTGCGATAAAGTTTAATATAATTCAATATTTTTTTTTATTGTATAAGGAACATTTGCCCCCAAAAACCGACTATACAGCGCGATTAATACAACAATCAACTACTCAAATCATTTTTGTATTATACAAATATTATCTATCTGCACTAATTTGATACCAGTTATGCATTAACATGTGCAATACATTGAACTGCATACAATATTTTATTTTTGTATGAAGGAACATTTGCCCCAAAAAACCGACTATACAGCGCGATTAATACAACAATCAACTACTCAAATCATTTTTTAAATGTACAAATATTATCTATCTCCACTACTTAGTGACCAGTTGTATAAGCATATGTGCGATAAAGTTTAATATAATTCAATATTTTTTTGTATTTGTATAAGGAACATTTGCCCCAAAAAACCGACTATACAGCGCGATTAATACAACAATCAACTACTCAAATAATTTTTTTTTTATACAAATATTATCTATCTGCACTAATTTGTTACCAGTTATGCATTAACATGTGCAATACATTGAACTGCATACAATATTTTATTTTTGTATGAAGGAACATTTGCCCCAAAAAACCGACTATACAGCGCGATTAATACAACAATCAACTACTCAAATAATTTTTTGAATGTACAAATATTATCTATCTGCACTAATTTGTTACCAGTTATGCATTAACATGTGCAATACATTGAACTGCATACAATATTTTTTTTTTTGTATGAAGGAACTTTTTCCCCCAAAAACCGACTATACAGGGCGACTAAAAAAACAATTAACTACTCAATTCATTTTTTAAATGTTCAAATATTATCTATCTGCACTACTTTGTGACCAATTGTATAAGTATATGTGCGATAAGTTTAATATTATACAATATTTTTTTTTTTGTATGAAGGAACATTTGCCCCCAAAAACCGACTATACAGCGCGATTGATACAACAATCAACTACTCAAATCATTTTTTTAATGTACAAATATTATCTATCTGCACTAATTTGTTACCAGTTATGCATTAACATGTGCAATACATTGAACTGCATACAATATTTTTTTTTGGTATGAAGGAACATTTGCCCCCAAAAACCGACTATACAAAGCGATTAATACAACAATCAACTATTTAAATCATTTTTTAAATGTACAAATATTATCTATCTGCACTACTTAGTGACCAGTTGTATAAGCATATGTGCGATAAAGTTTAATATAATTCAATATTTTTTTTTTTGTATAAGGAACATTTGCCCCCAAAAACCGACTATACAGCGCGATTAATACAACAATCAACTACTCAAATCATTTTTTAAATGTACAAATATTATCTATCTGCACTACTTAGTGACCAGTTGTATAAGCATATGTGCGATAAAGTTTAATATAATTCAATATTTTTTTTTTTGTATAAGGAACATTTGCCCCAAAAAACCGACTATACAGCGCGATTAATACAACAATCAACTACTCAAATCATTTTTTTATTATACAAATATTATCTATCTGCACTAATCTGTTACCAGTTATGCATTAACATGTGCAATACATTGAACTGCATACAATATTTTTTTTTGTATGAAGGAACATTTGCCCCCAAAAACCGACTATACAGCGCGATTAATACAACAATCAACTACTCAAATCATTTTTTGAATGTACAAATATTATCTATCTGCACTAATTTGTTACCAGTTATGCATTAACATGTGCAATACATTGAACTGCATACAATATTTTGTTTTTGTATGAAGGAACATTTGCCCCCAAAAACCGACTATACAGCGCGATTAATACAACAATCAACTACTCAAATCATTTTTTAAATGTACAAATATTATCTATCTGCACTACTTAGTGACCAGTTGTATAAGCATATGTGCGATAAAGTTTAATATAATTCAATATTTTTTTTTTTGTATAAGGAACATTTGCCCCAAAAAACCGACTATACAGCGCGATTAATACAACAATCAACTACTCAAATCATTTTTTTATTATACAAATATTATCTATCTGCACTAATTTGTTACCAGTTATGCATTAACATGTGCAATACATTGAACTGCATACAATATTTTTTTTTGTATGAAGGAACATTTGCCCCCAAAAACCGACTATACAGCGCAATTAATACAACAATCAACTACTCAAATCATTTTTTGAATGTACAAATATTATCTATCTGCACTAATTTGTTACCAGTTATGCATTAACATGTGCAATACATTGAACTGCATACAATATTTTGTTTTTGTATGAAGGAACATTTGCCCCCAAAAACCGACTATACAGCGCGATTAATACAACAATCAACTACTCAAATCATTTTTTGAATGTACAAATATTATCTATCTGCACTAATTTGTTACCAGTTATGCATTAACATGTGCAATACATTGAACTGCATACAATATTTTGTTTTTGTATGAAGGAACATTTGCCCCCAAAAACCGACTATACAGGGCGATTAATACAACAATCAACTACTCAAATCATTTTTTAAATGTACAAATATTATCTATCTCCACTACTTAGTGACCAGTTGTATAAGCATATGTGCGATAAAGTTTAATATAATTCAATATTTTTTTTTTTGTATAAGGAACATTTGCCTCGAAAAACCGACTATACAGCGCGATTAATACAACAATCAACTACTCAAATCATTTTTTAAATGTACAAATATTATCTATCTGCACTACTTAGTGACCAGTTGTATAAGCATATGTGCGATAAAGTTTAATATAATTCAATATTTTTTTTTTTTGTATAAGGAACATTTGCCCCCAAAAACCGACTATACAGCGCGTGTAATACAACAATCAACTACTCAAATAATTTTTTTTTTATACAAAAATTATCTATCTGCACTAATTTGTTACCAGTTATGCATTAACATCTGCAATACATTGAACTGCATACAATATTTTTTTTTTGTATGAAGGAACATTTGCCCCGAAAAACCGACTTAACAGCGCGATTAATACAACAATCAACTACTCAAATCATTTTTTAAATGTACAAATATTATCTATCTGCACTACTTAGTGACCAGTTGTATAAGCATATGTGCGATAAAGTTTAATATAATTCAATATTTTTTTTTATTGTATAAGGAACATTTGCCCCCAAAAACCGACTATACAGCGCGATTAATACAACAATCAACTACTCAAATCATTTTTGTATTATACAAATATTATCTATCTGCACTAATTTGATACCAGTTATGCATTAACATGTGCAATACATTGAACTGCATACAATATTTTATTTTTGTATGAAGGAACATTTGCCCCAAAAAACCGACTATACAGCGCGATTAATACAACAATCAACTACTCAAATCATTTTTTAAATGTACAAATATTATCTATCTCCACTACTTAGTGACCAGTTGTATAAGCATATGTGCGATAAAGTTTAATATAATTCAATATTTTTTTGTATTTGTATAAGGAACATTTGCCCCAAAAAACCGACTATACAGCGCGATTAATACAACAATCAACTACTCAAATAATTTTTTTTTTATACAAATATTATCTATCTGCACTAATTTGTTACCAGTTATGCATTAACATGTGCAATACATTGAACTGCATACAATATTTTATTTTTGTATGAAGGAACATTTGCCCCAAAAAACCGACTATACAGCGCGATTAATACAACAATCAACTACTCAAATAATTTTTTGAATGTACAAATATTATCTATCTGCACTAATTTGTTACCAGTTATGCATTAACATGTGCAATACATTGAACTGCATACAATATTTTTTTTTTGTATAAGGAACATTTGCCCCAAAAAACCGACTATACAGCGCGATTAATACAACAATCAACTACTCAAATCATTTTTGTATTATACAAATATTATCTATCTGCACTAATTTGTTACCAGTTATGCATTAACATGTGCAATACATTGAACTGCATACAATATTTTATTTTTGTATGAAGGAACATTTGCTTCAAAAAACCGACTATACAGCGCGATTAATACAACAATCAACTACTCAAATCATTTTTTAAATGTACAAATATTATCTATCTCCACTACTTAATGACCAGTTGTATAAGCATATGTGCGATAAAGTTTAATATAATTCAATATTTTTTTTTTTTTGTATAAGGAACATTTGCCCCAAAAAACCGACTATACAGCGCGATTAATACAACAATCAACTACTCAAATAATTTTTTTTTTATACAAATATTATCTATCTGCACTAATTTGTTACCAGTTATGCATTAACATGTGCAATACATTGAACTGCATACAATATTTTATTTTTGTATGAAGGAACATTTGCCCCAAAAAACCGACTATACAGCGCGATTAATACAACAATCAACTACTCAAATCATTTTTTAAATGTACAAATATTATCTATCTGCACTAATTTGTTACCAGTTATGCATTAACATGTGCAATACATTGAACTGCATACAATATTTTTTTTTGGTATGAAGGAACATATGCCCCCAAAAACCGACTATACAGGGCGATTAATACAACAATCAACTATTTAAAACCTTTTTTCAATGTACAAATATTATCTATCTGCACTACTTTGTGACCAATTGTATAAGTATATGTGCGATAAGTTTAATATTATACAATATTTCTTTTTTGTATGAAGGAACATTTGCCCCAAAAAACCGACTATACAGCGCGATTAACACAACAATCAACTACTCAAATCATTTTTTGAATGTACAAATTTTATCTATCTGCACTAATTTGTTACCAGTTATGCATTAACATGTGCAATACATTGAACTGCATACAATATTTTTTTTTTGTATGAAGGAACATTTGCCCCCAAAAACCGACTATACAGGGCGATAATTACAACAATCAACTACTCAAATCATTTTTTAAATGTACAAATATTATCTATCTGCACTACTTAGTGACCAGTTGTATAAGCATATGTGCGATAAAGTTTAATATAATTCAATATTTTTTTTTATTGTATAAGGAACATTTGCCCCCAAAAACCGACTATACAGCGCGATTAATACAACAATCAGCTACTCAAATCATTTTTTTATTATACAAATATTATCTATCTGCACTAATTTGTTACCAGTTATGCATTAACATGTGCAATACATTGAACTGCATACAATATTTTATTTTTGTATGAAGGAACATTTGCCCCAAAAAAACGACTATACAGCGCGATTAATACAACAATCAACTACTCAAATCATTTTTTAAATGTACAAATATTATCTATCTGCACTAATTTGTTACCAGTTATGCATTAACATGTGCAATACATTGAACTGCATACAATATTTTTTTTTGGTATGAAGGAACATATGCCCCCAAAAACCGACTATACAGGGCGATTAATACAACAATCAACTATTTAAAACCTTTTTTCAATGTACAAATATTATCTATCTCCACTACTTAGTGACCAGTTGTATAAGCATATGTGCGATAAAGTTTAATATAATTCAATATTTTTTTTTTTGTATAAGGAACATTTGCCCCAAAAAACCGACTATACAGCGCGATTAATACAACAATCAACTACTCAAATCATTTTTTTATTATACTGATATTATCTATCTGCACTAATTTGTTACCAGTTATGCATTAACAAGTGCAATACATTGAACTGCATACAATATTTTATTTTTGTATGAAGGAACATTTGCCCCAAAAAACCGACTATACAGCGCGATTAATACAACAATCAACTACTCAAATCATTTTTTAAATGTACAAATATTATCTATCTCCACTACTTAGTGACCAGTTGTATAAGCATATGTGCGATAAAGTTTAATATAATTCAATATTTTTTTTTTTGTATAAGAAACATTTGCCCCAAAAAACCGACTATACAGCGCGATTAATACAACAATCAACTACTCAAATCATTTTTGTATTATACAAATATTATCTATCTGCACTAATTTGTTACCAGTTATGCATTAACATGTGCAATACATTGAACTGCATACAATATTTTTTTTTGTATGAAGGAACATTTGCCCCCAAAAACCGACTATACAGCGCGATTAATACAACAATCAACTACTCAAATCATTTTTTGAATGTACAAATATTATCTATCTGCACTAATTTGTTACCAGTTATGCATTAACATGTGCAATACATTGAACTGCATACAATATTTTGTTTTTGTATGAAGGAACATTTGCCCCCAAAAACCGACTATACAGCGCGATTAATACAACAATCAACTACTCAAATCATTTTTTAAATGTACAAATATTATCTATCTGCACTACTTAGTGACCAGTTGTATAAGCATATGTGCGATAAAGTTTAATATAATTCAATATTTTTTTTTTTGTATAAGGAACATTTGCCCCAAAAAACCGACTATACAGCGCGATTAATACAACAATCAACTACTCAAATCATTTTTTTATTATACAAATATTATCTATCTGCACTAATTTGTTACCAGTTATGCATTAACAAATGCAATACATTGAACTGCATACAATATTTTTTTTTGTATGAAGGAACATTTGCCCCCAAAAACCGACTATACAGCGCGATTAATACAACAATCAACCACTCAAATCATTTTTTGAATGTACAAATATTATCTATCTGCACTAATTTGTTACCAGTTATGCATTAACATGTGCAATACATTGAACTGCATACAATATTTTGTTTTTGTATGAAGGAACATTTGCCCCCAAAAACCGACTATACAGCGCGGTTAATACAACAATCAACTACTCAAATCATTTTTTGAATGTACAAATATTATCTATCTGCACTAATTTGTTACCAGTTATGCATTAACATGTGCAATACATTGAACTGCATACAATATTTTTTTTTTGTATGAAGGAACATTTTCCTTCAAAAACCGACTATACAGGGCGATTAATACAACAATTAACTACTCAAATCATTTTTTAAATGTACAAATATTATCTATCTGCACTACTTAGTGACCAGTTGTATAAGCATATGTGCGATAAAGTTTAATATAATTCAATATTTTTTTTTTTGTTTAAGGAACATTTGCCCCCAAAAACCGACTATACAGCGCGATCAATACAACAATCAACTACTCAAATCATTTTTTAAATGTACAAATATTATCTATCTGCATTACTTAGTGACCAGTTGTATAAGCATATGTGCGATAAAGTTTAATATAATTCATTTTTTTTTTTTTTGTATAAGGAACATTTGCCCCCAAAAACCGACTATATAGCGCGATTAATACAACAATTAACTACTCAAATCATTTTTTTTTTATACAAATATTATCTATCTGCACTAATTTGTTACCAGTTATGCATTAACATCTGCAATACATTGAACTGCATACAATATTTTTTTTTTGTATGAAGGAACATTTGCCCCCAAAAACCGACTATACAGGGCGATTAATACAACAATCAACTACTCAAATCATTTTTTAAATGTACAAATATTATCTATATGCACTACTTAGTGACCAGTTGTATAAGCATATGTGCGATAAAGTTTAATATAATTCAATATTTTTTTTTTGTATAAGGAACATTTGCCCCACAAAACCGACTATACAGCGTGATTAATACAACAATCAAGTACTCAAATCATTTTTTGAATGTACAAATATTATCTATCTGCACTAATTTGTTACCAGTTATGCATTAACATGTGCAATACATTGAACTGCATACAATATTTTTTTTTTGTATGAAGGAACATTTGCCCCCAAAAACCGACTATACAGGGCGATTAATACAACAATCAACTACTCAAATCATTTTTTAAATTTACAAATATTATCTATCTGCACTACTTAGTGACCAGTTGTATAAGCATATGTGCGATAAAGTTTAATATAATTCAATATTTTTTTTTTTTATATAAGGAACATTTGCCCCCAAAAACCGACTATACAGCGCGTGTAATACAACAATCAACTACTCAAATCATTTTTTTATTATACAAATATTATCTATCTGCACTAATTTGTTACCAGTTATGCATTAACATCTGCAATACATTGAACTGCATACAATATTTTTTTTTTGTATGAAGGAACATTTGCCTCCAAAAACCGACTATACAGCGCGATTAATACAACAATCAACTACTCAAATCATTTTTTAAATGTACAAATATTATCTATCTGCACTACTTAGTGACCAGTTGTATAAGCATAGGTGCGATAAAGTTTAATATAATTCAATATTTTTTTTTTTTTGTATAAGGAACATTTGCCCCCAAAAACCGACTATACAGCGCGTTTAATACAACAATCAACTACTCAAATCATTTTTTTATTATACAAATATTATCTATCTGCACTAATTTGTTACCAGTTATGCATTAACATGTGCAATACATTGAACTGCATACAATATTTTTTTTTTGTATGAAGGAACATTTTCCTTCAAAAACCGACTATACAGGGCGTCTAATACAACAATTAACTACTCAAATCATTTTTTAAATGTACAAATATTATCTATCTGCACTACTTAGTGACCAGTTGTATAAGCATATGTGCGATAAAGTTTAATATAATTCAATATTTTTTTTTTTGTATAAGGAACATTTGCCCCCAAAAACCGACTATACAGCGCGATCAATACAACAATCAACTACTCAAATCATTTTTTAAATGTACAAATATTATCTATCTGCATTACTTAGTGACCAGTTGTATAAGCATATGTGCGATAAAGTTTAATATAATTCATTTTTTTTTTTTTTGTATAAGGAACATTTGCCCCCAAAAACCGACTATATAGCGCGATTAATACAACAATTAACTACTCAAATCATTTTTTTTTTATACAAATATTATCTATCTGCACTAATTTGTTACCAGTTATGCATTAACATCTGCAATACATTGAACTGCATACAATATTTTTTTTTTGTATGAAGGAACATTTGCCTTCAAAAACCGACTATACAGGGCGATTAATACAACAATCAACTACTCAAATCATTTTTTAAATGTACAAATATTATCTATATGCACAACTTAGTGACCAGTTGTATAAGCATATGTGCGATAAAGTTTAATATAATTCAATATTTTTTTTTTGTATAAGGAACATTTGCCCCCAAAAACCGACTATACAGCGCGATTAATACAACAATCAACTACTCAAATCATTTTTTTATTATACAAATATTATCTATCTGCACTAATTTGTTACCAGTTATGCATTAACATGTGCAATACATTGAACTGCATACAATATTTTTTTTTTTGTATGAAGGAACATTTGCCCCGAAAAACCGACTATACAGGGCGATTAATACAACAATCAACTACTCAATTCATTTTTTAAATGTACAAATATTATCTATCTGCACTACTTTGTGACCAATTGTATAAGTATATGTGCGATAAGTCTAATATTATACAATATTTTGTTTTTGTATGAAGGAACATTTGTCTCAAAAAAACGACTATACAGCGCGATTAATACAACAATTAACTACTCAATTCATTTTTTAAATGTTCAAATATTATCTATCTGCACTACTTTGTGACCAATTGTATTAGTATATGTGCGATTAAGTTTAATGTTATACAATATTTTTTTTTTTGTATGAAGGAACATTTGCCTCAAAAAACCGACTATACAGCGCGATTAATACAACAATCAACTACTCAAATCATTTTTTGAATGTACAAATATTATCTATCTGCACTAATTTGTTACCAGTTATGCATTAACATGTGCAATACATTGAACTGCATACAATATTTTTTTTTGTATGAAGGAACATCTGCCCCCAAAAACCGACTATACAGGGCGATTAATACAACAATCAACTACTCAAATCATTTTTTAAATGTACAAATATTATCTATCTGCACTACTTTGTGACCAATTGTATAAGTATATGTGCGATAAGTTTAATATTATACAATTTTTTTTTTTGTATGAAGGAACATTTTCCCAAAAAACCGACTATACAGCGCGATTAATACAACAATCAACTACTCAAATCATTTTTTAAATGTACAAATATTATCTATCTGCACTAATTTGTTACCAGTTATGCATTAACATGTGCAATACATTGAACTGCATACAATATTTTTTTTTTGTATGAAGGAACATTTGCCCCCAAAAACCGACTATACATGGCGATTAATACAACAATCAACTACTCAAATCATTTTTTAAATGTACAAATATTATCTATCTGCACTACTTTGTGACCAGTTGTATAAGTATATGTGCGATAATGGTTATTGTCATAGAAGATTCGTACGTCAAATTACTACCAAAATCATTTTTTTAATGTTTTAATATTATGTATCTTACTACTTTGGGATTGGTTATGTGCGATTTAGTTTATTATTATGCAATAATCCTGCTACACAGCATTATAGGCAAAAATGGCACACCTGTTTCCTACTTTTACTGAACTTTTTTATTTAGAATACAATGTATGTATTTTTTTTATTTAGTACAAATATTATCTATCTGCACTACTTTGTGACCAATTGTATAAGTATATGTGCGATAAGTTTAATATTATACAATTTTTTTTTTTGTATGAAGGAACATTTGCCCAAAAAACCGACTATACAGCGCGATTAATACAACAATCAACTACTCAAATCATTTTTTGAATGTACAAATATTATCTATCTGCACTAATTTGTTACCAGTTATGCATTAACATGTGCAATACATTGAACTGCATACAATATTTTTTTTTTGTATGAAGGAACATTTGCCCCCAAAAACCGACTATACATGGCGATTAATACAACAATCAACTACTCAAATCATTTTTTAAATGTACAAATATTATCTATCTGCACTACTTTGTGACCAGTTGTATAAGTATATGTGCGATAATGGTTATTGTCATAGAAGATTCGTACGTCAAATTACTACTAAAATCATTTTTTTAATGTTTTAATATTATGTATCTTACTACTTTGGGATTGGTTATGTGCGATTTAGTTTATTATTATGCAATAATCCTGCTACACAGCATTATAGGCAAAAATGGCACACCTGTTTCCTACTTTTACTGAACTTTTTTATTTAGAATACAATGTATGTATTTTTTTTATTTAGTTTTCATGTTATTAGTTTTCTTATCGCTATACAATAATTTGTTTTATAGAAGTGTGTTCTCTGTTTTTGTTTGAAATTGGCGCCGTCAGAGTACAGCCTGCTGTATTTTTCTTCATTGACACCGTACACACCCGTAGGTATGGGTCGTACTTGTGTGGGAGTGCAGATGAGGATGTGCAGACGTTTTCCATCCGGTAATTATTATTTTTG
>CAMDTW010000477.1:0-57339 GCA_945910005.1 Isoperla grammatica | reverse complement strand
TGCTGGAAACATAAGTCTCAGTCCCCAAATTGGTCAAAATTGCGTCTACAAAGCATAAAAGTCGCGTAGTGCACGAGTATTGGCAGGTAACGCATGGCCCCTGTGTGGCCCGCAACCTGTATTACACATGTGTGTTGCGGGCAGTAGGCTCGCAGGCGGTTAGCGCAAGGCTGCAAAGTGAGAACAGATGCGGCCGGCCGGCCGAGCGAGAGAGAACAATGGAGTGCTATCGTGTCTGAGCGAGACGTGACGAAGTAGTCCGACGTGAGAGAGAGAGAAAGCGCTAGTCGTAGGACGCGTGAGTGGAAGCGAGACCGCGAAGCCGCTGGCGAATGCAACATGCAAGCGAGCCACCTGTTGACAGTTCAGTTCGTCCCTCGCTCCGTAACCTCGATTGTGATTGGCCGGCTGGGGGGATCTCGTCTTGCGGCGGCCAATGACCTTGCCCGACTCTCGGGGATGGCCAGCTGGCCCATCTAACGAGGCGATATACAGAAAAACACCAATCTACGCGACTGGGAATTCCAAATAATCCACATTTCGGAAGATAATTTCGTTGTAACAACGTTTAGTAATACCAAGGGAAACCAAAATTTGTTCGTTAAAATGATCTTTTCGTAATAACGAATTTTCGTTGTAATGATAACAAATTAACATTGTGAACATAGGGATTCGGGCGGGACCACAAATAAATTTCGTTAAAATGATGATTTCGTTGTAAGGGCGTTCGTTGTAACGACTTTTGACTGTATTTCAATGAAATTAGATTTTTGTTATTGATGTCCACAAAGTAAATATAGGATCAGAGGGAACTTGTCTTACTCTAACAATTCTTCTGCACTCACCTTATTATTGTTTGGTATCATCTTATGTAGGCTCCAAATCCAAAGGCAATGTAGGTTGATAAGAAATACAATAACGATCAGTAACTGTATCGGTAGAGCCCTACAGAAATAGTTTTTTTTCTCAAATTTTGTTTTTCAGAATGTTAATTTCTGGTTTTGGTGGTGTTATTTTTTATAAGGTTATTTTAACAAGCAAAAAGGTTATTTTTTAAGGTTATTTTAACAAGCAAAAACAAAAACATAATCAATTTAGGAATATCACTCATATAAAGACGAGTCATTCGTGTGTATAAACAGTAGGCTACTTCTATCTATTTTCTTTATATTTTAAATTCTTTGCATTTTTTCTTACAAACATCTAGGCTACTTATTTTTTGCCAATATTCAACACATTTTCGTTATTTTTGCTCAGTTTTATTTCGCAAATACAATGATATTTTGTAGATTTTATGGTTAAAGCTCCAAATCGCGTTATTTCGCGATTCAAAATTTGTATAATTAGCATGCTGACACGACGTCTCGTCCACAATTATCATTTTTAGGGGTACAGCTATGATGTGTGGTTTACTTACTTGCATTCTGTACAGCTATATTGTTTGACAATGGTTGATAGTTAATTAGTGTTAGGGTGAACTGGGGTAATGGTTGTTTGAGGTAATTGTGGTCTTTGGCTCTGGGACACGTAAAAATCAAAAATTTGTTTTGAAGTTTACTTTTTTATTTTCTTTAGCACTATGTCCACAATAGTCCATTGCAAAAAATAAGATTTCATAGCTTCCTATAGCTCAAACTTTCATTCAAAATTTTTTTTTTTAAGTGCAATTCTCTTTGACTAGAGTTTAGGCCATCTTGGCTACATCTGTCAGTTTTAAAGTTATCTGTTTAAATTCTTTTGTTTTGAGTTAATCATATTTAAAGGTATACAATACTATTTTTTTTTTTTTTTTTTTTAATGAGGATAGGGTTGGGGGTTCAACCAAAACCACAATAGCCCCGTTTTTTCGATGCGTGGGGCTATTGTGGTTTTTCAATAGGGGTTAATCTGGTCCCGCACATTATTCATATTTACTAGCAAAACAGGAAGCTAGGCCTCAGTTCTGACAAAAAATCATGTGTTAATAATGCTGTGGTTAGTGGCATGTTAAAATATTTTCATGCCTTATTTGGAAATATCAATAAAGGCTGTGGTTTTAAAAAAAAGTCCCATGTGAGGATCTGTCAAGTTTAGTATAAAAAAACAAAAACCAATTGTAAGTCACTTATTTGGGTGTTTTATCACTTTGGTAATTTTGCTCCATAAATAAGTTTTTATAAAATTTGTTAACATTCCGTCCTAAGTCTGCATCTCCTAAACGAATAGAGATAATCAAATTCTGTTTTCGCAGGTTTCTTGTTTAAGGTATGAAGATGACCACATTTGCCTTGTGAAAATTAGGCTGCATTTCTAATGTGTTTTTGGAGCGCGACCACAATAACCCCAAAAACGGGGCTAATGTGGTCTTGAAACGGACCAAAACAAAACGGTCTCGAACCAATGGACCATTGGTGGAGACCGTAATGTAATATGGTAGGGGTGTGCGAGCCTACGATTTTCAAGTCGAGCCGAGCCGAGCTTTTGAAATAGCGTTAATTGTAAATTTACAGCTGCATTTTATGTTGGTGCAACGCGATAGGAAGTGTATGTATGCCGAAATTTCATTTCGTCTAAGATCAAGTACATCTTTGTTTATTTATAACATATGTAAGTTACATAATTATATTATTATAGGGTTACATAATGTAACCATTGAGTTTGTTAGTGCTAACAAACTCAATGATGTAACCCTATACAGCCCTGTTATTGTTGCGCGGTAGGTTGGTAAAACAGTTTAGTTGAACTGTTTTACCGACCTTGGGTTGCGCTAGCATGGCCATTCAGTTCACAGTATCGACCATAGATCGCATGGTAGTTGCATTATTAGGGAGCTTAGAGATTGTATGAATACAGTAACAGCAACTTTTCAACTTCTCGACTTGTTTTTTAAAATGCATTTGTATTTCAGTAGAATATTAGGACATACTAAAGTAAACTAAATTTCGTGTGAAATATTGATTTTATTGCAACTGAACCTACAAACAGATCGAAATTCCATATCGCAATGTCGGGTATAAATAACGTTATAATACAGTCGGGGTTACTTTGTACCCAATGGACGGTTGCAGTCCCCTAACCATTGCTCAATGTTTGCCTCCAAAAAAGTGGAACAAAGTTTGGCTAGGCCTAGGCCTAACAACACTACAACACTACAACACCTCAGTGTTCCTGCGCCATTTCCTCGCGTCACACTACAGACTGTTCAGCAGTTGACGAGGCACTGAACCTACAAACCCTATTCATAGTTCCCACGTGACGTCACAGCGGCCATGATTGCGACACAATTGATGAGGACCAACCCTAGATCATTGGCAAATACTATTTAAATTTAATTAAGTATGAAAATGCTCTGTGTGACGCAGTGATAAGCGTGTAAAGTTCTCAAAGCTAATAGTTACAACAATTAACAACAATACAAGAATGAGTATTGCAAACATTTTTCTAATTCATTGTTGATGTCATGCAATGTGCAATTTTTTGTTGTTGCATTTTGTATTAAGCTCTGGTTTCTATGCTTCTGGGTACTCAAATTGAGTTGCTCGTTTTTGGAGACAAGCCGCTGAATGTTTCTTTAAAAATATCAATAACTGTGATTGACTGTCTATTAAGACACTGTGTCTAATGACTGTTGTCTATTCTCTTGTTTCAGTCCGAGTATGGCCTGTCCGAGGAACAGGTTGGAGGTAAGTCATGGATACGCTCATCTATCTATCTATATCTATATACATAAAAACGAATGTATGTATGTGTGTGTATGTGTCCTTTATACATTCCTACACCATTCATCCGATTGCGATGAAACTTTGGCGAGTTGTTGTGCGCACGCCCGCGATGGGTTCTGGCTGATAACAACCCCCTCCCAACCCCCCCCCCCCCCCTCATCACCCACCACCCACTGAAACACCAACATGCAATAATGCTTTCCTACCCCATTCATCCGACTGCATCCAAACGTTGGACGTACCCTTCCTACTCCTTCCTCAGACCTCAGACCAAGGACAACTCTGAAGAAGGAGTAAGAGTGGTACTCCAACAACTTTTACCTACACCATCCTGTCCTTCGCAAGATGATTCTACATTTGTACGGTACCTCCTGTAAGTGCATCACTGTTAAAATGCATAGATCATTTGAACAGTATAATCATCTCTCAAGTGACAGTGGGGACTGAGAAAACATTGTAGATCTGTCACAGGAATTTGGGACTCGGACAATTAGAATCTTGCATGCATTGTAAACAAAGAGGATGTGTCACTATAAAGTGTGAAGCTAGTACAGGCCTAGTCTCAAATCTAGATCTCTTGTGCTCCAACTGTGATGCACAGTTCACTGTCTCAAGCTCCAAATAATTGGCCTAGAAAATAATAAACTGTTTCAACCAATGTGCGGTTTGTTTACGCGTGGCGTTCATTGGTAGCCGCTGGTGAAATGTTTTACCGACTACCGTGTCCCTACCAGAAGCATACACTGCCACCGGCATAGCTCTCAGGATCCACAACACATGTAAACCTGTCCACCACGATAAGGTAGCATGCAGCAGTAGTCCATGGGGATGAGAACTGCCTTTTGTCTGGCTTCTCTGCCTGGACTTATCCGGCTAGGGTGGCCCTATCAGAAGCATACACTTCCACCGTCATAGCTCTCAGGGTCAGCACACCATGCAAATCAGCCCACCATAATAAGGTAGCAGTCCATGGGCAAGAAAACTGCACTCAAGCGGTCAAGCCTGGTAAAACCAAATTAAATCTTTAACCTAGCGTATCCCAAAACTACATTTGTACTGTACAAAGGTACCATTTTCTCAGCTCAGGAAGGTCCTAGCTCATTCAAATATTAAGTACATGTAGGCCTACTAATCAATACTATTGACATACTTTAAAGTGGGCTTTTTTAGATACCTAGGCCTATAGAAATAACAGTAATATGAAGTTTTAACTCATTCATGTTGAGAAATGTAGGAAAAAATGTAAAAAAAAACGTAGGCCTATCCTTCAGAAAAAATTCATAAGAAATTAAATTAACCATAGGCCCTAAGTTATTTCTTAAAAAGCCCTATTTAAAGTATGTAGAACACAAGTGTATTAGAGTACCCCAGAAATTTCAATCCTGTAAGTTGGATAGTATCTGAGAAAAAGGTACATCAGTTTCAGAGTTTTAACATTGGCAGCATAGAAACATACGGGCCAAACATGACAGTGAAGCAGAGGTATTACAATAGCAGGCGTGAGGTGTTGATTTCAAACACAACACTGGGAGGAATGCATAGTCGAGTGAAGTATGTGATTTGTTTATGGTTGCTATGGAGGTTGTTCTTTTTCTTACTGAATGTAGCATGTAATAAAACAATTCTATAGCTACAAATTCTGTACTTCACTTGACACTTGACTCTGAATACGGCCCAATTAAGCCGTCATGTTTGATTTATTGGTTTCACTGAAATCGCTGCTAAAAGCGCGACAATCTTAGACCATACAGTAGACCCGCCTTTGTACGTTTCGCTTTTCTACGTTTTTTACGTTTCTGCGTTTTTTTTACGAGGTCCCGGCGAAGCCTTATGGCATTTATGCATAATTTATTTCTTCAATACGTTTCCCAATATTACGTTTTTTACGTTAATGCGTTTCAAAAATCAGTCAATCAAGGTAATTGGATCCTATAGTACGTTTTCTGTGTTCTCATAATCGGTTTTTCTGGCCAGCCAGTGAGTCGAATTACAAGTTGTTATTGTTCAAGCTGCCACGTTAGTCATTCATTCATCCCAGTTCTGCGAAGCGTCCCCCCCCCCCCCCCCCCCCCCTCCCCACCCCACCCCCTTCCCTCGCTCAACACAATGCAACCCAGCGGCCAGTGAGTGCCTTGACCTTGACCAGCTGCATCTCGTTCCGCGTGGGAGAGGGGGGGGGAGGGGGCCTCTGAAAGGGTCGTTTTATCTACGATCTCGGCTGCCAGCACTGAGGTTCTTTACCTGCTTACCATAAATAACAAACCCTCGTCCAGTTGTCCTCTTTACAAAAGGCTTTTGTCAAACTACAGAGATAATTAACATTGCCCTCGCACTTTGACTAATCCTATTGTCCTAAGTATAGAAAACAATATTTTTACCCACTCGAGTTTTTTATAATACGTCATCACAGCCTAGTCTAGCTGCATGACCATGCGCCAGGCCTCGCTTACGACCCTTCTTAGATAAGAATGAAGAATGGTGTTGGGGGGGAGCTTTTACAAGATTATAAGTGTGTAGGAATGTATGAAAAGACAAATTTGAAGTATTTCAATAGTGCATTTTTCCCGTTACCACGTTTTTTTGTCTCGGGTCCCTCGAAAACGTACAAAGGAGGTTTCACTGTACTAGCAAAAGTTCAAAAACATAAACAGCCATAGTCACTTGCTGATGGCAGATTAAATATTGACTGTTCTGCAGAAACAACCAATGAACAATAACTTTACAGCAATAACAACAAATATAACAACCCCCCAGTTATAATAATGAACTGATGTGTACTGATGTGTACTGATGTGTACTGATGTGTACTGATGTGTACTGATGTATACTGATGTGTACTGATGTGTACTGATGTGTACTGATGTGTACTGATGTGTACTGATGTATACTGATGTGTACTGATGTATACTGATGTGTACTGATGTGTACTGATGTTTACTGATGTATACTGATGTGTACTGATGTATACTGATGCGTACTGATGTGTACTGATGTATACTGACGTGTACTGATGTGTACTGATGTGTACTGATGAATACGGATGTGTACTGATGTATACTGATGTGTACTGATGTGTACTGATGTATACTGATGTGTTCTGATGTGTACTGATGTGTACTGATGTATACTGATGTGTACTGATGTGTACTGATGTGTACTGATGTGTACTGATGTGTACTGATGTGTACTGATGTGTACTGATGTGTACTGATGTGTACTGATGTGTACTGATGTGTACTGATGTGTACTGATGTGTACTGATGTATACTGATGTATACTGATGTGTACTGATGTATACTGATGTGTACTGATGTGTACTGATGTATACTGATGTGTACTGATGTGTACTGATGTATACTGATGTGTACTGATGTGTACTGATGTGTACTGATGTATACTGATGTATACTGATGTGTACTGATGTGTACTGATGTGTACTGATGTATACTGATGTGTACTGATGTGTACTGATGTGTACTGATGTGTACTGATGTATACTGATGTGTACTGATGTGTACTGATGTGTACTGATGTATACTGATGTATACTGATGTATACTGATGTGTACTGATGTATACTGATGTATACTGATGTGTACTGATGTGTACTGATGTATACTGATGTGTACTGATGTGCACTGATGTGTACTGATGTGTACTGATGTGTACTGATGTATACTGATGTGTACTGATGTGTACTGATGTGCACTGATGTGTACTGATGTGTACTGATGTGTACTGATGTGTCTGATGTGTTCTGAAGTGTACTGATGTGCACTGATGTGTACTGATGTTTCAGAGACCGAGCTACGCGATATGGTCAATGAGGTAGACCAGGACAAAAATGGAACCATCGAGTTTAACGAGTTCCTTCAGATGATGTCCAAGAAGATGAAGGGATCTGACGGAGAGGACGAACTCAGGGAGGCGTTCAGGTGAGGAGTTGGCAACCCCGTAATCCCTATGTGGATGTCGCAGGAAGTCTGGCAACACTGTATGTGTGTGGATGGTTGCCCTAGGAAGGTTTGGCAACCCTGTAATCCCTGTGGGGACGTCCCAGGAAGGTTGGCCCTACACACCCAACTTCATTGTCAACAAAGTTACTTTTCAAGTGAGACTTTCAATTCAAATGCTGTTGTCTTTCGTTATCTTTTAATAATATCTCAAGAAGTATGATAATATGAAGACTGGTCACCATTAGAGAGACCGGTGATAAGAATGTGATAAACAATGTCCTATCATCAACAGATAGTGATGAAACACCAGCGGCGGCCAAGGAGCTTAGCCTAGGCCCTAACCTAACCCTACTTGTGGCTCTGAGTCTAGGCCTAATACGTATATCGAAAATCCATGCAGGCCGTGTCTCCTAATGTTCATGTTTATGTTCATGTTCATGCCTCGCCGGCCGTGTCTCCTAATGTTTGTGTTTGTATTCGTGTTCATGTCTCGCCAGCCGTGTCCCCTAATGTTTGTGTTTGTGTTCGTGTCTCGCCGGCCGTGTCCCCTAATGTTCATGTTTGTGTTCGTGTTCATGTCTCGCCGGCCGTGTCCCCTAATGTTCATGTTTATGTTCGTGTTCATGCCTCGCTGGCCGTGTCCCCTAATGTTCATGTTTGTGTTCGTGTTCATGTCTCGCCGGCTGTGTCCCCAAATGTTCATTTTTGTGTTCGTGTTCATGTCTCGCCAGCCGTGTCCCCTAATGTTTGTGTTTGTGTTCGTGTTCATGTCTCGCCGGCCGTGTCCCCAAATGTTCATGTTTGTGTTCGTATTCATGTCACGCCGGCCGTGTCCCCTAATGTTCATGTTTGTGTTCGTGTTCATGTCTCGCCGGCCGTGTCCCCTAATGTTCATGTTTGTGTTCGTGCTCATGTCTCGCCGGCCGTGTCCCCTAATGTTCATGTTTGTGTTCGTGTTCATGTCTCGCCGGCCGTGTCCCCTAATGTTCATGTTTGTGTTCGTGTTCATGCCTCGCCGGCTGTGTCACCTGATGTTCATGTTTGTGTTCGTGTTCATGCCTCGCCGGCCGTGTCCCATAATGTTCATGTTTGTGTTTGTGTTCATGTCTCGCCGGCCGTGTCCCCTGATGTTCATGTTTGTATTCGTGTTCATGTCTCGCCGGCCGTGTCCCCAAATGTTCATGTTTGTGTTCGTGTTCAAGTCTCGCCGGCCGTGTCCCCTAATGTTCATGTTTGTGTTCGTGTTCATGTCTCGCCGGCCGTGTCCCCTAATGTTCATGTTTGTGTTCGTGTTCATGTCTCGCCGGCCGTGTCCCCTAATGTTCATGTTTGTGTTCGTGTTCATGTCTCGCCGGCCGTGTCCCCTTATGTTCATGTTTGTGTTCGTGTTCATGTCTCGCCGGCCGTGTCCCCTAATGTTCATGTTTGTGTTCGTGTTCATGTCTCGCGTGTCCCCTAATGTTAATGTTTGTGTTCGTGTTCATGTCTCGCCGGCCGTGTCCCCTAATGTTAATGTTTGTGTTCGTGTTCATGTCTCGCCGGCCGTGTCCCCTAATGTTCATGTTTGTGTTCGTGTTCATGTCTCGCCGGCCGTGTCCCCTAATGTTCATGTTTGTGTTCGTGCAGGGTGTTCGACAAGAACAACGACGGACTCATCTCGTCGACAGAGCTCCGTCACGTGATGACCAACCTGGGGGAGAAGCTTTCCGACGAGGAGGTCGACGACATGATACGGGAGGCTGACCTTGACGGAGACGGCATGGTCAACTATGACGGTGAGGGGGGAGAGTGGGGGGTGAAGGGAGGCGAGAGTGGAGACATGATACGGGAGGCTGACCAAGACGGAGACGGCATGGTCAACTATGACGGTGAGGAGGGAGAGTGGGGGGTGAAGGGAGGGGAGAGTGGAGATATGATACGGGAGACTGACCTTGACGGAGACGGCATGGTCAACTATGACGGTGAGGGGGAGAGTGGGGGGTGAAGGGAGGCGAGAGTGGTGACATGATACGGGAGGCTGACCTTGACGGAGACGGCATGGTCAACTATGACGGTGAGGGGGAGAGTGGGGGGTGAAGGGAGGGGAGGGTGGAGACATGATACGGGAGGCTGACCTTGACGGAGACGGCATGGTCAACTATGATGGTGAGGGGGAGAGTGGGGGGTGAAGGGAGGCGAGAGTGGTGACATGATACGGGAGGCTGACCTTGACGGAGACGGCATGGTCAACTATGACGGTGAGGGGGGAGCGTGGGGGGTGAAGGGAGGGGAGAGTGGTGACATGATACGGGAGGCTGACCTTGACGGAGACGGCATGGTCAACTATGACGGTGAGGGAGGAGAGTGGGGGGTGAAGGGAAGGGAGAGTGGAGACATGATACGGGAGGCTGCCATGACGGAGACGGCATGGTCAACTATGACGGTGAGGGGGAGAGTGGGGGGTGAAGGGAGGCGAGAGTGGAGACATGATACGGGAGGCTGACCTTGACGGAGACGGCATGGTCAACTATGACGGTGAGGGGGAGAGTGGGGGGTGAAGGGAGGGGAGAGTGGTGACATGATACGGGAGACTGACCTTGACGGAGACGGCATGGTCAACTATGACGGTGAGGGGGGAGAGTGGGGGGTGAAGGGAGGCGAGAGTGGAGGCATGATACGGGAGGCTGACCTTGACGGAGACGGCATGGTCAACTATGATGGTGAGGGAGAGAGTGGGGGGGTGAAGGGAGGAGGAGAGTGGTGACATGATACGGGAGGCTGACCTTGACGGAGACGGCATGGTCAACTATGACGGTGAGGGGGAGAGTGGGGGGTGAAGGGAGGCGAGAGTGGTGACATGATACGGGAGGCTGACCTTGACGGAAACGGCATGGTCAACTATGACGGTGAGGGGGAGAGTGGGGGGTGAAGGGAGGCGAGAGTGGAGACATGATACGGGAGGCTGACCTTGACGGAGACGGCATGGTCAACTATGACGGTGAGAGGGAGAGTGGGGGGTGAAGGGAGGGGAGAGTGGTGACATGATACGGGAGGCTGACCTTGACGGAGACGGCATGGTCAACTATGACGGTGAGGGGGAGAGTGGGGGGTGAAGGGAGGCGAGAGTGGAGACATGATACGGGAGGCTGACCTTGACGGAGACGGCATGGTCAACTATGACGGTGAGGGGGAGAGTGGGGGGTGAAGGGAGGCGAGAGTGGAGACATGATACGGGAGGCTGACCTTGACGGAGACGGCATGGTCAACTATGACGGTAAGGGGGAGAGTGGGGGGTGAAGGGAGGGGAGAGTGGTGACATGTAACGGGAGGCTGACCTTGACGGAGACGGCATGGTCAACTATGACGGTGAGGGGGAGAGTGGGGGGTGAAGGGAGGCGAGAGTGGAGACATGATACGGGAGGCTGACCTTGACGGAGACGGCATGGTCAACTATGACGGTGAGGGCGAGAGTGGGGGGTGAAGGGAGGCGAGAGTGGAGACATGATACGGGAGGCTGACCTTGACGCAGACGGCATGGTCAACTATGACGGTGAGGGGGAGAGTGGGGGGTGAAGGGAGGGGAGAGTGGAGACATGATACGGGAGGCTGACCAAGACGCAGACGGCATGGTCAACTATGACGGTCAGGGGGAGAGTGGGGGGTGAAGGGAGGGGAGAGTGGAGACATGATACGGGAGGCTGACCAAGACGCAGACGGCATGGTCAACTATGACGGTGAGGGGGAGAGTGGGGGGTGAAGGGAGGGGAGAGTGGAGACATGATACGGGAGGCTGACCAAGACGCAGACGGCATGGTCAACTATGACGGTGAGGGGGAGAGTGGGGGGTGAAGGGAGGAGAGAGTGGAGACATGATACGGGACGCTGATCTTGACGGAGACGGCATGGTCAACTACGATGATGAGGGGGAGAGTGGGGGGTGAAGGGAAGCGAGAGTGGTGACATGATACAGGAGGCTCACCTTGACGGAGACGGCATGGTCAACTATGATGGTGAGGGGGAGAGTGGGGGGTGAAGGGAGGCGAGAGTAGAGACATGATACGGGAGACTGACCTTGACGGAGACGGCATGGTCAACTTTGATGGTGAGGGGGAGAGTGGGGGGTGAAGGGAGGGGAGAGTGGAGACATGATACGGGAGGCTGACCTTGACGGAGACGGCATGGTCAACTATGATGGTGAGGGGGGAGAGTGGGGGGTGAAGGGAGGCGAGAGTGGAGACATGATACGGGAGGCTGACCTTGACGGAGACGGCATGGTCAACTATGATGGTGAGGGGGAGAGTGGGGGGTGAAGGGAGGGGAGAGTGGAGACATGATACGGGAGGCTGACCTTGACGGAGACGGCATGGTCAACTATGACGGTGAGGGGGAGAGTGGGGGGTGAAGGGAGGGGAGAGTGGAGACATGATACGGGAGGCTGACCTTGACGGAGACGGCATGGTCAACTATGACGGTGAGGGGGGAGAGTGGGGGGTGAAGGGAGGGGAGAGTGGTGAATGATACGGGAGGCTGACCTTGACGGAGACGGCATGGTCAACTATGACGGTGAGGGGGGAGAGTGGGGGGTGAAGGGAGGGGGAGAGTGGAGACATGATACGGGAGGCTGACCTTGACGGAGACGGCATGGTCAACTATGATGGTGAGGGGGAGAGTGGGGGGTGAAGGGAGGCGAGAGTGGAGACATGATACGGGAGGCTGACCTTGACGGAGACGGCATGGTCAACTATGATGGTGAGGGGGAGAGTGGGGGGTGAAGGGAGGCGAGAGTGGAGACATGATAAGGGAGGCTGACCTTGACGGAGACGGCATGGTCAACTATGACGGTGAGGGAGAGAGTGGGGGGGTGAAGGGAGGCGAGAGTGGAGACATGATACGGGAGGCTGACCTTGACGCAGACGGCATGGTCAACTATGACGGTGAGGGGGAGAGTGGGGGGTGAAGGGAGGCGAGAGTGGAGACATGATACGGGAGGCTGACCTTGACGGAGACGGCATGGTCAACTATGACGGTGAGGGGGAGAGTGGGGGGTGAAGGGAGGGGGAGAGTGGAGACATGATACGGGAGACTGACCTTGACGGAGACGGCATGGTCAACTATGACGGTGAGGGGGAGAGTGGGGGGTGAAGGGAGGGGAGAGTGGAGACATGATACGGGAGACTGACCTTGACGGAGACGGCATGGTCAACTATGATGGTGAGGGGGAGAGTGGGGGGTGAAGGGAGGCGAGAGTGGAGACATGATACGGGAGACTGACCTTGACGGAGACGGCATGGTCAACTATGACGGTGAGGGGGAGAGTGGAGGGTGAAGGGAGGCGAGAGTGGTGACATGATACGGGAGGCTGACCTTGACGGAGACGGCATGGTCAACTATGACGGTGAGGGGGAGAGTGGGGGGTGAAGGGAGGGGAGAGTGGAGACATGATACGGGAGACTGACCTTGACGGAGACGGCATGGTCAACTATGACGGTGAGGGGGAGAGTGGGGGGTGAAGGGAGGCGAGAGTGGTGACATGATACGGGAGGCTGACCTTGACGGAGACGGCAAGGTCAACTATGACGGTGAGGGGGGAGAGTGGGGGGTGAAGGGAGGGGGAGAGTGGAGACATGTACGGGAGGCTGACCTTGACGGAGACGGAATGGTCAACTATGACGGTGAGGGAGAGAGTGGGGGGGTGAAGGGAGGCGAGAGTGGAGACATGATACGGGAGGCTGACCTTGACGCAGACGGCATGGTCAACTATGACGGTGAGGGGGAGAGTGGGGGGTGAAGGGAGGGGAGAGTGGAGACATGATACAGGAGACTGACCTTGACGGAGACGGCATGGTCAACTATGACGGTGAGAGGGGAGAGTGGGGGGTGAAGGGAGTGGGAGAGTGGAGACATGATACGGGAGGCTGACCTTGACGGAGACGGCATGGTCAACTATGACGGTAAAGGGGGAGAGTGGGGGGTGAAGGGAGGGGGAGAGTGGAGACATGATACGGGAGGCTGACCTTGACGGAGACGGCATGGTCAACTATGACGGTGAGGGGGGAGAGTGGGGGGTGAAGGGAGGGGGAGAGTGGAGACATGATACGGGAGGCTGACCTTGACGGAGACGGCATGGTCAACTATGACGGTGAGGGGGGAGAGTGGGGGGTGAAGGGAGGGGAGAGTGGAGAATGATACGGGAGACTGACCTTGACGGAGACGGCATGGTCAACTATGACGGTGAGGGGGAGAGTGGGGGGTGAAGGGAGGGGAGAGTGGAGACATGATACGGGAGACTGACCTTGACGGAGACGGCATGGTCAACTATGACGGTGAGGCCAGAGTGGGAGGGTCAAGTGGTGGGAGAGTGGTGACGTGATACGGGAGGCTGACCTTGACGGAGACGGCATGGTCAACTATGACGGTGAGGGGGAGAGTGGGGGGTGAAGGGAGGCGAGAGTGGAGACATGATACGGGAGGCTGACCTTGACGGAGACGGCATGGTCAACTATGATGGTGAGGGGGAGAGTGGGGGGTGAAGGGAGGCGAGAGTGGAGACATGATACGGGAGGCTGACCTTGACGGAGACGGCATGGTCAACTATGACGGTGAGGGGGAGAGTGGGGGGTGAAGGGAGGCGAGAGTGGAGACATGATACGGGAGGCTGACCTTGACGGAGACGGCATGGTCAACTATGATGGTGAGGGGGAGAGTGGGGGGTGAAGGGAGGCGAGATTGGAGACATGATACGGGAGGCTGACCTTGACGGAGACGGCATGGTCAACTATGATGGTGAGGGGGAGATTGGGGGGTGAAGGGAGGCGAGAGTGGAGACATGATACGGGAGACTGACCTTGACGGAAACGGCATGGTCAACTATGACGGTGAGGGGGGAGAGTGGGGGGTGAAGGGAGGGGAGAGTGGAGACATGATACGGGAGGCTGACCTTGACGGAGACGGGATGGTCAACTATGACGGTGAGGGGGGAGAGTGGGGGGTGAAGGGAGGGGAGAGTGGTGAATGATACGGGAGGCTGACCTTGACGGAGACGGCATGGTCAACTATGACGGTGAGGGGGGAGAGTGGGGGGTGAAGGGAGGGGGAGAGTGGAGACATGATACGGGAGGCTGACCTTGACGGAGACGGCATGGTCAACTATGATGGTGAGGGGGAGAGTGGGGGGTGAAGGGAGGCGAGAGTGGAGACATGATACGGGAGGCTGACCTTGACGGAGACGGCATGGTCAACTATGATGGTGAGGGGGAGAGTGGGGGGTGAAGGGAGGCGAGAGTGGAGACATGATACGGGAGGCTGACCAAGACGGAGACGGCATGGTCAACTATGACGGTAAGGGGGAGAGTGGGGGGTGAAGGGAGGCGAGAGTGGAGACATGATACGGGAGGCTGACCTTGACGGAGACGGCATGGTCAACTATGACGGTGAGGGAGAGAGTGGGGGGGTGAAGGGAGGCGAGAGTGGAGACATGATACGGGAGGCTGACCTTGACGCAGACGGCATGGTCAACTATGACGGTGAGGGGGAGAGTGGGGGGTGAAGGGAGGCAGGGTGGAGACATGATACGGGAGGCTGACCTTGACGGAGACGGCATGGTCAACTATGACGGTGAGGGGGAGAGTGGGGGGTGAAGGGAGGGGGAGAGTGGAGACATGATACGGGAGACTGACCTTGACGGAGACGGCATGGTCAACTATGACAGTGAGGGGGAGAGTGGGGGGTGAAGGGAGGGGAGAGTGGAGACATGATACGGGAGACTGACCTTGACGGAGACGGCATGGTCAACTATGATGGTGAGGGGGAGAGTGGGGGGTGAAGGGAGGCGAGAGTGGAGACATGATACGGGAGACTGACCTTGACGGAGACGGCATGGTCAACTATGACGGTGAGGGGGAGAGTGGGGGGTGAAGGGAGGCGAGAGTGGTGACATGATACGGGAGGCTGACCTTGACGGAGACGGCATGGTCAACTATGACGGTGAGGGGGAGAGTGGGGGGTGAAGGGAGGGGAGAGTGGAGACATGATACGGGAGACTGACCTTGACGGAGACGGCATGGTCAACTATGACGGTGAGGGGGAGAGTGGGGGGTGAAGGGAGGCGAGATTGGAGACATGATACGGGAGGCTGACCTTGACGGAGACGGCATGGTCAACTATGATGGTGAGGGGGAGATTGGGGGGTGAAGGGAGGCGAGAGTGGAGACATGATACGGGAGACTGACCTTGACGGAAACGGCATGGTCAACTATGACGGTGAGGGGGGAGAGTGGGGGGTGAAGGGAGGGGAGAGTGGAGACATGATACGGGAGGCTGACCTTGACGGAGACGGCATGGTCAACTATGACGGTGAGGGGGGAGAGTGGGGGGTGATGGGAGGGGAGAGTGGAGACATGAGACGGGAGGCTGACCTTGACGGAGACGGCATGGTCAACTATGACGGTGAGGGGGAGAGTGGGGGGTGAAGGGAGGGGAGAGTGGAGACATGATACGGGAGGCTGACCTTGACGGAGACGGCATGGTCAACTATGACGGAGAGGGGGGAGAGTGGGAAGTGAAGGGAGGGGAGGGTGGAGACATGATACGGGAGGCTGACCTTGACGGAGACGGCATGGTCAACTATGACGGTGAGGGGGGAGAGTGGGGGGTGAAGGGAGGGGAGGGTGGAGACATGATACGGGAGGCTGACCTTGACGGAGACGGCATGGTCAACTATGACGGTGAGGGGGAGAGTTGGGGGTGAAGGGAGGGGAGGGTGGAGACATGATACGGGAGGCTGACCTTGACGGAGACGGCATGGTCAACTATGACGGTGAGGGGGGAGAGTAGGGGGTGAAGGGAGGGGAGGGTGGAGACATGATACGGGAGGCTGACCTTGACGGAGACGGCATGGTCAACTATGACGGTGAGGGGGGAGAGTGGGGGGTGAAGGGAGGGGGAGAGTGGTGACATGATACGGGAGGCTGACCAAGACGGAGACGGCATGGTCAACTATGACGGTGAGGGGGGAGAGTGGGGGGTGAAGGGAGGGGGAGAGTGGTGACATGATACGGGAGGCTGACCTTGACGGAGACGGCATGGTCAACTATGACGGTGAGGGGGGAGAGTGGGGGTTGAAGGGAGGGGGAGAGTGGAGACATGATACGGGAGGCTGACCTTGACGGAGACGGCATGGTCAACTATGACGGTGAGGGGGAGAGTGGGGGGTGAAGGGAGGGGAGAGTGGTGACATGATACGGGAGGCTGACCTTGACGGAGACGGCATGGTCAACTATGACGGTGAGGGGGAAAGTGGGGGGTGAAGGGAGGGGAGAGTGGAGACATGATACGGGAGGCTGACCTTGACGGAGACGGCATGGTCAACTATGATGGTGAGGGGGGAGAGTGGGGGGTGAAGGGAGGGGGAGAGTGGAGACATGATACGGGAGGCTGACCTTGACGGAGACGGCATGGTCAACTATGATGGTGAGGGGGGAGAGTGGGGGGTGAAGGGTAGGGGAGAGTGGAGACTTGATACGGGAGGCTGACCTTGACAAGGAACTTATGGTGCGGGGGAGTGGCTGTGTTGGGTCTATAAAGCCGGTTTCCCACGGCGCGAGGGTTGCCACACTTGACCATAACACCGACGCGCCACGCGCAGTGGGAACAGCGGCGCGCGACACTCGTGGACTCGGCGCGTCGGAATTAACCCTCGCGCCTCAAAGGAAACGCGCGCCACGCCCCCACTAGTTTGACCTTGGTCTGTGCTTAACCCTCGGACCAACAGGCCCCACATGAGTTCGAGTGGGCGTGAGCGGGCGAGAGATCTGACACATTGCAGGCAGTTGGAACAGTACGGGTTGCCACCCTCACTTGTCCACGTTCGGACTAGGTCGACAACCCTCGCGCCGTGGTTAAGGGTGTAGAAAACGGGGAAAGCAGGATGGGGATGGAGAAAACGATGGACAAGGAGAAGGGGAGTGTGGAGCTGATTATGACGGTGAAATACAGTTGATTTGTAGGCCTTTTTTAATTCCATTCCTGACATATCTTGTTGAAGATATGATTTCGATTATTATATGTCAGTTGTTTAAATAGGGTTACAAGGTTTAAGCGGAGTTCACACACATTTGCTAAGGATAAGGATAGTGATTAAGAGCTAGCGCCTAGACGTTCCGGTTCACACGCAGGAACCTGAATAACGAATGTCTATGATCTTCAAGAAAAAGATAGGCCTACGGGAAGGCCTATCTTATTAATAATAATATTTAATAATATTAATAAATTAGTTAATAATAGCTTTAGCTTATATTACATCAGTACTTTTTATTAGATTGGTTTTCGCAAAAAGACATCCTAGCTTCTGATTGGAGCGACCTGATTCTGGATAAGGATATGGCTGGAAGTTAAAAGTTAGCTAACTTTTCTTAGCCATAGCGCTAGTCGTTCTCGTTAGCGATGTCGTGTTGTGTGAACGCCTACACGCATTTCCGTATGTTCAACTTCCAGCCATAATCCTTAGCAAAGTGTCTGAACCGGCCTATACTGACAGAAAATGATTTAATAGTCCCCATTTTACGGGCGTACCAGCCGTTTAATTTTCGAATGCTCGCCTTAAAGTTACACAGAAAACATCTATTAACCGGCTCATTCTAATTTTGTTTGCCATACTTTTCATCAATATTTCATGAATTAGTTACTTCTTTCTGCTAATCATGTTACCAATCATGGCCTTTTGTAGTGCGCCGGAGCGTTGAAACCAGATTATGATGTATTTTTAAGTACTTACAAATTACAATACGGTTAAAATAATAGAGAAAATTCACATTTTAAATGTGTTAACATAATAGTGCAGAATTCTTATGTATAACTCGGCTTAACAATTTCCATTGAGTAGGCCTACTTAGTTTGTGAGATGAACTTGAAGTAGTAAGCCGTTGCAAATGTTCATAATAGGGTACGCACAACTGACGTAACAGCCGAACTACAACAATGGAGTAAATGAATTGAACTGGTGGACAAACAACAAGCTGTCAAAGTAATATTTTTGCAAATAATGAGGATAAACAATTAGTTGTAACGATAGTAACTGCTCGCCAGTTAAAATTTATGTTCAGTAATGGAAAGCAACTATCGGAAAGTTTGTAAACGTTCTGAACGTTAGTTTTTTTCCAACTTCAGAACTTCATATTTTTTGTTGACAGCTTGTTTGTCCATTAGTTCATTTCATTTGTTTCATTGTTGTGTTTTGGTGTTGTGCGTACCCTATAGGGAATGCAAGTGCGCCAAAAAGTAACTACTTCCGGTTCAAACTCATATTTTAGGTCCATAAGATTAGCATGGGCGCTGAAGTTTGAACGTGTATGCCATCTTTCCTTCTCAAACAGTTAGTTTCAAAGTTATGCCGTTGTGAACACTGATTGTTCATAATATACTCTAAATTTTTGTGAATTTAAAAGTGTGACACTTTTTAAATTATTTGGTGTTATCGAAACTTCTGCAAACCGAGGCGGCGTTGCCACATAGTGCACATCACAGCCTTTTCCGTGACAAGATCAAGTAGCAGTAAAAGGCTGCGGACTGGAATTTATTCAACATGGAGGACCCGTGCTTCTTCAGATTTAAAACAATTAATTGAAACATATAGTACACGTGTGTTCCAAATTGAAGGCTTAATTTATATATAAATACTTAGCAAAAACGTATTACAATCATTTCCCGTTTGAAATACTTTTAATTTCCCGCGAAGTTATAGGTTAGGTTAGCCCCGCCTACCGCAGGCTTCTTGAAAATGTCAACAGCAGACAGCTAACACTTCGAGGTCTCACGTTTGGTTGCAGTTTGGATCGAGCAAGTAATTGAGGGGCAACGAAGAGTGTTCCGATAATAGCTGGATCTTCCAAACTACTCGAACAATAAGCTTTTACGAAATTATTACTTTCCATTCACAAAGTGTGTGCCAAACTCGAGGTTGGTTAGGTTAGGCCTAGCCCTAGGACCCTAGTCATATGCTCATAGGCCTAGGCCGAGGCCTACCTGCCCGTGGTTCGATTTGTCCTTGGTGTCACATTCCGTCAGGAAGACAAGTGTGTTTATGCGCTATATTGGCATCTGTCGAAAATTAGCTGGGAAGTGTCAATTGAAGAGGTTTTGAGAAGCCATGGACACATTGCTCTTCAGGCGGAGCCCTAGGGCCTACCCTTTCGAAGTGCTACGCCCAAGGCTATCCTAGGCCTAGCCTCATAGACAAACAAGGTAAGTTGGAGAACAGACTCATTTTCTTGACATAATTGGTTCTAGATTAATTCAGGCACCTAGGCATAGGCCTAGGTCAACTGAGCTAGGTCTAAGCTACCGGTGGGCCTACATCATTGTCCACAGGCCTAGGCTAACCTCTAGGTCTAGGCCTAGCGTAGCCTTGATAATTCCAATTGTAAGGCCTAGAACCCATAGCTTAGGCCTACCTTAGGCGTAGGGCTCGGACCTAAGGCGCTAGACATGCGTAACGACTGAACGACTACGTTTACCACGCGAGCCCAGCTCGTGCTCGTAAGCTCGAGCTCAATAGCTCGGTATTCGTTTACCACGGACTTTGAGATCGTACTAAATACTACAGGTCTGGTTCGTGCTGAAAAAGAAGGCGTGGTTAACGGCTTGCTAAACGTACGTATGTACACAGTTCGGTCCGCATGTGTTTATCACGCAATTTGAGATCGCACGGAGCGTGCTGGCTCGGCTTCTTGTCCGAGATGAGTTGGGTTCGTGCTTAGGTGTTTATCAGGCAAATTCAGTTCGCATAATGTCCAGCTCGAGCTTACGAGCTCGAGCTCGGCTCGCGTGGTAAACGTAGTCCATGACAATTGATAGTGTTGCTTATATGCCCAAGCTGTATCCTTGGTGTTAATTGGCTGACTAACGAAGTATCTTTTGTATTTTCAGATTTAGCTATGCTTTGTGCCAGTTCCCCAATGCCATGGGTGCATTGATGAAATACACATTGGATTAAAAGACCGGCCGAGAACAGGGTGGATGTAGCCTAATTAGCAAATTGTGTAAGTACGCATTTCATCGCACATATTCCAGCAACCCCACCTAGTCTACCGGTAATGAATGGTAGGCCTACCATGTACAGTGGCCTCCAAGGTATCATGTCACAGCAACAATACGTTTGGCAGCAAAGCCACCTTAGCCCTACATAAGTTTCAGCTACTGTTGCCTCTTAGGTTTGTAAAATTTAATCATTTCATGTTACGATTATTCACTTGGTAGGGTCACAGTAGGGTCAGTGTTAAGGAAGAGGAACATGATGCTTAAATGTTGGTGGTTTGAGTGTAGGACAGTGAAGATCTAGTTAAAAAGTATGATTTGATACACGTAGTAAACTATAAAACTGTTGTAGGCTACCTACACATAACCGTAGGTTCAAGGCTAAAGAATGGCAAGAACATATTTTACGCAGTCCCCAAAATAATGCATTCTCCTATTCTTTCCAATTATTTTTGTCTGCACTGAGTTTAGTGTCCACAAGAGCTAAATTATCAGTAAATATTAGATTTTTTTGGAACAAATTAGAAAATAGAAACAATTATTAGCGACACCTCACATCAGTCACATGTCGATACACCGGGGTTGGATGAATCGATTAATGAATGTGTAGGCCTACATGCCTTATTCCCACCCACAACATGTACCTATATGCAATGCATACATGATCTTAGGTAAGCACACAGTATTGATAATTAACCTGTTTCAGAACGGTTTATGAGAACAACTGGTACAGATTACTGTAAAAGAGTTATTGGTACAAAAGCTTTATGTAAAACATTCCCAAACAATGTTTTATGTTGATTTTATTCTAATTCTTTTTAAAAATTACTTCATTTATTTAATTATTTGTTAAATGGATCACTTTATTATTTTCCATTACAAAGCTTTGTTTTTTGTTTATTTATTTTATTGTTTAAATAAATAAATAGGTTGGTAATTTATTTTCACTCCTTGCTGTAGAGGTGATACCTAGCAACAAGTATTAAAAAGTAAAAACTAGTGTTTCTCCAGCAGCAAATTTTACTTTAAAATTACTTAATATTATATTTATTGAGTTGGTTTGAATAGGCAATTGTTTTTCAAGCACCTGATACCTATTAGTGAGGGAACACACTTTTGCAATAGAATTTTTAAAATTTCTTCAAATATTACCAATAATTTTCATCTTGTAGCTGCATATTGTCTAAAATTATTTCAAATTGAAATTGTTTCAGGTGTGGAGAGGAACTTAACCCCACGACTGGCGCTTACTGTACCACCACCACCACCACCACCACCACCACCACCACCACCACCACCACCATGGACCAGGACCAGGACCAGGACCAGGACCAGTAGCACACAGCATCCATGATCGGGGCCAAACAAACAGTACTAGAGGTGCAACAGCAGCAGCTTCATCTCATTGTCAATCGATTTACGTGCGTGTGATTTAATTCGTGGCAATATAACAGCAAACGTTGGGTGAAAAGTGTTTAAGTGTTTTGTATAATATTCTGGTTTATCTTTTGTAGACGACTTGAATCACACAGGTACAGTTAAAATTGTTCCTCGTAAAGTGTTATTGTTGGGGTATTGTTAGGAAGGAGGAAGTACTAGTGTTCAATAATCAATATAATGCATTTTATATCCAAAATAAGTAAATCTAAATGTTAATATAATTAATTCACACTAGCTGAAGCTGAATAACTGAAGGTAGACTATCGGTTGGTACATTTTCTGTTCTTTTAAAACATAGGCCTTCTCTACAACAAGGTCAGACGACTCAATACTTTTACTTGCCTAAATAAGAAAATCAAACCTACCCTGGATCTATTCAACTCAGAACCGAACTCTAATGGGTAAGGCCTAGGGTTGATTCTTATGGTAACTTTTTTTCATAAAAAAGGCCATACTTTTATTGCAAGCCCCAATTCAATACAGTTTTAATTCTTTGATGTTGCTTCCTCTTTTTGGTGGATTATTTAACTTTTTTTTAAGAAAACATACCTGGACAAGTGATACTATGGTTGCAGTGATACAGATAGGCTATGTTTTAGTAAATAACATAGTGCCATGCATACATACCATGTTGGATGTATGTTACTGTATGTTGTGTATTGTATAGTCACTTGATACTGTATGCAGGGTTGGCAGCGTATAATACGTTTCGTATGAAACCAGTATAATACGTACGTATTATACTGTATAATATACACGTATAAAACAGGCAGTTTTATACGTGTATAAAACGTATAAAACTCAGGAAGGGCCTGGGGCACATGTTTAATATGCAACTAATTAATATAGCATTGCCTATTTATGCTCCGTATTTGTAGGCTCTAGCTGCTAAGTTACACTATGTAAATAGTAGCCTATCATAATATAGCCGTTGATATTTCCTTCAATGAGGTAGTCGTAGTTACATTAAGTTATAACAACATGCTTTGATTAAAATTACATTTTATTCCTGTTGCTAACACATTAATCAGTATACACTTATAGACTCCACTTGTATTTTAGATAGGTATTTTGTAGACCTACCGAGTAGGCCAACTTATATTTGCACTTTATATGGCTGTCTTGTTTCTATAATACTGAGGCCAGATTGACAAAACGGAAGGTATAAGCTGTCATACATAGGTATGACAAATTACTCTACACCGCATGATTAACAAATATTTTCTTTTAAAGTGTAAGCTTTACAAGGCGATATTTTTACATTTTGTGTTATGTTTAGTTCAACAAATTGTTTAAATAGGAAAAAATATTTTAAAACGTTTCCAAATACTAACCAACCAGCCAGCCAACTCTTAAATTAATAATAGTTATATATTATAATATTAGTAGAGTTGCATAGCAACGTCGAGACAGTCCTCAGTTGTAGCTCGTCAGCATGCTGGCACTAGTCTATTCTTAGGGTCAAATGCATAGTCTTTCCTCACGTGCTCCTCAACTCAGCCTTTCTTTAGACTCATCCAGCCACCAATCACAGAGCAGTCCACATGGCAATGCTACTCTGTAATTGGTGGTTGGGCGAGTCTGAAGAAAGGCTGAGTTGAGGAGCACAAGAGGAACGACTGTGCATTTACCCTTATTCTTCTTTTAAAGGCTATGAAAGTAAGTTCGGGCTATATATCAGCCAATGAAACAAAGTTGTCTTACAACTTGTAAGGCCCTATTTTTTTTGTAAACAGTTTTAAAAAATAAAGGAAACAAAACAAGTTGATTGTAATAGCATAGGCCTATTATCATAAATATTAGGCCTAGGCCTACCTTATGTTTTTTATTACTAGCCCTAGCCCCTTGGGGTTAGCGGGGGACAATATATTGAGAAAATTGGTAACAGAACTCACGAACGGTCACAATAAGTCGTGGGAAATAAAAACAATTATTTTTCATACTCTAAAATATTTTAACGAAGTCTCAATATGTCTACAATACGCGAAACATCACAATTTGAAGGCTAAAATAGTTTTATACGTTTTGTACGTTTTATACGTTTTATACTGTATTATACATAGTTTTATACGTACGTATGTATAAAACCTTTTATAGGCGTATAATGCCAACCCTGACTGTATGTAAAAATGAAAACATGCTATAATAAATATTTCTACTACTAGATTGTTTAAATTATTATGTCTAAATATCTGTTATATTATGTTGTTGAGGACATACATTTTTTCCTTTCTCTATGGCCAACCAAGGTTAAAGAATATTTGTGGCCCTTGGAATTATTTGGAACAAAAAATGACAGCACATCATGGAGGCCTATGGGCCTAGGTAAGTAGAAGTCTGAGCATAATGTCCTAAAATATAATAAACAGTAATATGTAATTAATAAGTTATAACGCCTAGTATTGGCCCTAACCATTATAGGGCTACATTATTCAGGTTTATCACAGCCTTTAGCTCTTGACTTTTCAACCACTAGCTAGCTGACAGATGACATTGCCTGTGTGTTGCAAGAAGCACCTAATTTAGTTATTTTATTTGAACTTTAATTTAAATGCATTTTCTACTGAGGCTCCGATTTTATACAGTCATATTTATTCAACAATATTATTTTAAGACAAATTCATCAATAAAAACAAAGGCTAACATACATCTACGGACGACCTACCCTTGTCTGTCTGCATATTATCGTACTCTAAAGGCATAGGGAACACATATTACTCTTAGTAATCTCTTAGTAATGTTTTGTCTCTTGATATCGGTAATAGGTGTTCATAAATAATATTACAAGCTAAATCAGTCGAACACGAGCGTCATATAAAACGCCGCTCTATTTCCCCCACGTGAAATTAACTTCTGTCAAACATCTGTCAAACACGAAACGGCAATAAAGACAACTGACCATCAACTGACGAAGAAACACGTCAAGTATCCTAGCAACACACAGAATGTCAGTGCGAAGTAAACATTGCGAACGCCACCTATATGTGCCGTGAAGGCTGTGCGATACGCTTGGCAACATCGTACAGCCATCGCCTGCCCGTCTTCGTACATTGTTGTCTAACTTCGTGCTAGCGCTAGCTTCAGCATAGCTCGGCTGGCTCAATTTGCGTAGATGTTGCAAGCAGCATTGTGTAGACATTCGGATAACTTGCTACAGTTTAAATTGTATCAAATACTGGATCTTACAAAAATTATCATAAAGAAACAAATAATTCTCAGTTAATCCGATACCCTTATTATTGGGTAATATAACATAGGGAATAAATGGGAGCATATTCTAGGCCAACATTTCTATTTTACATGTTATTTTCCTATCCCGTGAAAACAAGCTTGAACCGGAAATAGTTACTTTTTGGCGCACTTGCATTCCCTATAGCTTCTAGATCGGATGCGGCGCGAGCAAGCCCCTATGACTCCTTAGCAGTAGGCGGTGAAATCTATTGCAAATTGAATGCCGCCATTAATATGGCATCCACGCTATTTTATTTGAAATTTTCTACTTAAAAATAAGAAAACATTAAGCTTAACACAAACTTAACACTTTACATTTTTAACAGTATCTGGTCTAAATATACTATTTTATTGAGCAGTTTCAATTATTAAAAACACCAATTATGAAAATTTGAATGTTGATCCACGTAGTCTCACCGCAGCGCCAGGGCGTCATCTAGACCTACTATAGTACTATTCCAACATCCTTGGCTCGTCGTTGTCTGGTTATGTCTGCTGCATAAGTACAGACATGTGGTAGTTAAGTGCCGACTCCTACGGGGGGTCATAACTTAAGAATGAATTAAGGTATGGTCGATTTATTGTTTAGAGTAAGGAGGCCACTAGGTGGCTGGATGTACTATTTGGTTAAGGATAATTTGTTGGTTTTCAGGGCCACGGGGGGGGGGGGGGGGGATTAGCTGCGCCTCGGTCTTTTAGCCGGGCTACAGCAGTATGCTATGCCAATTGAGGCTATTGGTCTGTTGTAACGGTCTCCTGGGAGAGCCGTTATTTCAGAGAGTTTCTTTATGTAGGGTATTTTTGATTGTTGGGCTTTAGTAAAGAACGATGCGGCAAGTTTCTGGAGGTACAGGCGCGAGAGTAGTTTGCGTGTCTGGTGGCGCTCTGCGGTTCTTTGTGCAACTGTTCAACTGTAACCTTGGTATTCGGGGTTTTGGGTTTGAGGCTGACGGCAGCGCAGCTACAGTAGAGTTCCGCGGGAGTTTACACCATGGCCACACCATTATCCCCCCGTTTTGGACACCCATAGATACGTTGACAGATAAGCTACCCCGGGATTTCTTGTTTTCCTAGAACGATCGGACCTCATTACCTTGAAGAATGTGATGAGTGTATTCAGTCATGTGAATCCCTCGTCCTTCGCTCGAGTTTGAATGGAGATAATTGCTCGACTAGACCTTGCTCTAGGGGTGTACCAAGAAAACTACCTAAAATTTTGGTGTAAACTCCCGCGGAACTCCACTGTAGTGAGAAAACTTGTCCCTCCTGGTGCTGGATAAGCCTTTAGATTCTAACTTCATGAAAGGCGGGTTCCCATCCTCTTATGAATTAATACTCAGATAAGTCATATTAATAATAGATACTAAATAGAATAAATTACTTTTACAAATTTAAACACAAAATTTATTGTGAATAATGAGTACGTATCTGACACAATATCTTCAGATTTTTTTTATATTGAAATATTCCACGACTAACATTTGAGGCAATGGGAATTGGCGCAGCAGATCATCATGAATTCGCACCACAAAACCCACCTCAGCCTAAGGGAGGCCTAGGCCACCTACCCGATAGCCCCCCCCCCCCCTCCTCCCACAACCCCCAACAACGCCTTCCTCAAACCCCCCGTGAAATAACCTGTCCGTCCAGCTTGAGGCAACTCTAGCCTATAAAACACTTCTATGTTGCAGAGTTTGTTTCGATCCTGACGTCAAAGAATTAATGGAAATCAATCCGAACTACGACAACAATCTTGGTGAGTCCTGAAGGTTTCACCCAGTTGGGAATTATAAAAAAACGGTTGAAAATGCCAACGTTGACTTCTTTGGCTAATATTTACTAAGGCTGGAATCCATAGTCATCCCCAACCCCTAGGGGCGCCGGTTGATGCCAGATAACAGTTGGATGCATGTTATTTCCAAACACATTCATAGCAACAACGGGCGCCCCTAGGGTAGGAGACAACAGGTCCCTGATGTAGAGCAACCATCTAGAAAGTGATAATACAAACTTTTAGTATTTTTAATGAACGCTTAACTATGCTAATAGCCAATGTCAAAGTTGTCATTTGTAACCGGTGGAGTTAGAGTTAAACAATGAATAATGAGCTGGTGACTCAATAATTAATCAATCAACCAAAGAGGCATTCAATCAACCAACCAATCAACCAATCTATTAACTAATCAACCAATCATCTAGGCAGGCAATCCATCAACTACGAACCAACCATCAAACAAACCAAGAAACCATCAGTGAATCACCTAACAATTGAATCACCTGACATGTGAATCACCTAATGAGTGAATCGCCTAATGAGTAAATCACCTAATGAGTGAATCGCCTAGTTAGTGAGTCATCTAACAAGTGAATTGCCTAATAATGAATCACCTAACAAATGAATTGCCCAATAAGTGAGTCACCTAACAACTGAGTCGCCTGACATGTGAATCACCTAACAATTAAATTGCCTAATGAATGAATTACCTCTAACATATGAATCGCCTAATGAGTGAACCACCTAACAACTCAATCACCTAATGAGGTGACTGACCCCGTGTTTCAGCCTCGTCCCTGGGGTCGCGGCCACTCGGACTGAGAAGCACCAAGAATATTTTAACCACAGTTTTAAACCAATCAGCATCCGTGTTTGTTAATCGTAGTTCAGCAACTAGTCAAGTCACCGTTTTAAAACAGCTCCAACTAAACCGACCGTGTCCGTTTTACACACCAAGTAACTTAACTTAACCTACGATATAAGATTATTGAAATGTTTTTGTTTGTGATCACAATGCTTTTGTTCCCGTTTTTATTTAAATAATATTATGAACAATGTTATGTATTGTTTTGACTAATGTAAACATGGAATTATAATGTACAATATTTAGCCATACTCGCAAACCTTGGAACAAGCGAAGGTAGTTTGAAGAGTTTGTGTAACTAGCTGTTAATACACATAAAATGTGCAACATGTTGTTTACGGCTTTAGAGTTCGGAAAAAGAAGTTTAATAATGATAACCTGATGGTGAGTTATGTTTAAGTACAGATACAACAAAGTTTGTGAGAAATATGAAGTTTGTCTGGATGATTTTGTTCTATTTTAAGCTTTTGTGAAGTTAAACTTGTCTAATATATAATAAAAAGTTCTGTGAATGTCTTAGATTAGGAAATTGAAACATATATAACTGGCTTATTAAAATAAATGTGGCTTCTTGCTTTGTATAGAGACGTTCTTCTTGACGCCATGTTTTCTTTAAGCGCTTTGTAATGTTTTGTGTTTGTAAAAACATGGTGTTGCGGTAACGTATGTAATACTTTGCGCCAAATATGCGATGTTCATTAATGATTAATTGAACATTTTGAAGAGAGAGTTCAAATGCAACGAAGACCGTAGAAGGAAAGAGTAGCTGGCCTATCCATGTATTCACTCAAATGTATTTATGTTCTGAACCCTACGAGAATGAATGTCTTGATGTGAATCGGTCGAGTGTTTTAGTCGATATTGTGTTGATAGTCGTACAATTGGTGCGCTGTATATATTTAAAAGTGGATGTTAAAGTGACTGTCTCAACTTGAATACATCAAAGGCGATAATGTTGTTAAAACGTTTGCTAAGTAGAATATTTACCAAGCCTCTCCTTTGTTCTGGAATGATTTGAGTTGTTTTCCATGTGACTCACTGAACGGGGACCTACATGACCGGCTGGGCTATGTCACAGCGTTGAGTGAGTAATATAAGGTAGAGTCGCAACGCAATCGGCAGTTTGTCTACCGCCTTATGCTGCCCAACATACTTTAGTCGGGTAGTAGTTCGCCAAGCGACGCATGACGAAGTTATCGGCTGTCTTCGTATATCTTCGGTGAAGTAGCCGACCAATCAGGCTCCGTCATCGCGTCGCTTGGTGAACTTCTACCCGACTAAAGTATGTTGGGCAGTTAAAGGCGGTAGACAAACTGCCGATTGCGTTGCGACTCTACCCTATATTACTCACTCAACGGTCATAGTATTCCCCCTCCTAGTGACGTCAATGTTTGACACTTTCTCAAGTGTCAGATGTTCGGTGTTCTTTGTATTATTGCTCTTGTTTTAAGGCAAATAACAAAGTGGTTATTAATTGTCTGCTAGAGCCCGATTTGTCCCGATTAATTTTATCTCACGGTAATAATTGATATGAAATGGAATTATTCTTAATTTGAGACATGAAACATTTGACCAAGATAATGAGGAATAAGTATGTAGTAATGAGTGATAAGTATATATTAATGAGGAATAAGTATGTAGTAATGAGTGATAAGTATGTAGTAATGGGTGATAAGCTTGTATAAGAGATAAGTATGTAGTGATTAGTGATGAGTATTTGGTAATAAGTGATAGTCCCTTTAGATCTTGATACGGTTGTAAGGGCAGTTGGTTAGGTTTGATGCTAGACTAGAAAATGATCGAGTTAATAAATATGCGTTGTTTCTGTGAAACATGAAAGGAATTAAAGAAATGAGCTAATGTTTTTGGTACGAATGAGTATTTCTTTAATAGTTTTCAAGTTCGATGTGAAGAATAATCCGGGACAAATATTATATCAATATATGTTCGTTAATTATCCACTCGTTTGTTCTTATTTAGAATATTTATTGTAAAAATGTTGCTAATGTTGATAAGAAAGGTATATTATATGGTTTTGAGCCATGACATCAAGTATTGTGTGAGTGGTATTAGTAGGTTTGTGGAGAACTATTGTGTGGTTGTTTGTAACTCACAGATACGAATATGTAGGACATGGTATTTCAAGTGATGTATGTATGAACATGTGACACGCTAAGTTACTATGCTCGTCAAGGTCTGTTTACACATGGATTGAAGATTAAAGGGTTAACAAAAAATAAACAAGCCAAAAGCATCATGGCTTTCACACACTTTCCTCAGTTTTAAGATTGAAGGAAACCATAGCAACGTTAGTTCTTATTATACCTAGACATTTTTAGCCCAGCCAATGAGAGGTGACGTTTCATAAATCCGGCCAATGGTAGCGATCCTAAGTAAAACATTTAGGGACATAAAACCTTTAACCTTTGTTCTTAAATAAATGTGTTAACCGACCTTTACATTATTCAGTACTGCCAACCAATCACTGCTTTCTGACAAACTAGGATCATTAAGCGGTGGTCTACTTCAAAGTGACGGTGGATAAAAAGCTACATAAGAATACCAGTACTCTTATACGAGCACCATAAATGTTTTGATGTTGTAAATTATGTCTGTGGTGGATTTGAAGAAAGTAGAGAATCACGTGGTCTTCTGAATGTGATTGACCTGTACCAAGAATGCGTTGTGATTGGTTGATACAAAGTTGCGTCCTAGATGAGATTTATTTGCTGTACAATGTTTCAAGGTGGGAGAGATATACACGCCCCTTGATGCTATAATTAAGATTTAAATGTTAAGAAACGATGTTATTATGAAGGGTATACGATCTTGTTTCTATGAGGAAACTGTTCCATACTTTGAGAGATCTGATTGGTTCGTGAAATGGCGTCCTTGAAATCGATTGGACGAAGTACTTTGTTCCAAGCTAGGTGAAATTGGCTTCTGTTTTATCGGCCACCAAATTTGGTGAAACGATAGAACAGGTGCTGCGTCCTATTATCTATTAATGTAACTAAAATTATGAATTATTTTTTAATAAGTAGATTAATACTGAACTGAAGGTTTTTGTTATTTTAGTATAAGTAAGCACTAAAGACGTGTAGTGTATTTATACATGAGAAAACTCTATTCTCACAACACGTAATATTATTGATAAAATAAATTTCATTAAACATTTTCTCTACAAACATTTAGCATTAAATTAACAAAATATAACCATTTTTAACATTTCGTGATTTTCATAAATAAATAATTAAATAAATTCATAATTCATAAAGGTGTTTATGTAATTATATTGTTGATAGATAGACAATAATATTATTACACTTTGAGTTGAATATTTAATAAGCAATTAGTTAAATGCTATGCATTGTGCGATTGAGTGCTCACGAAGAGATGAATAACTTCTCGCTGCTTAAACCAATCATTACAGCAGACAGACCACTAACTATGTTTTCTCAGTTCAGACTAACCCTTGAATATTGGAAAAGCGGGTAAAAAAGTATTATTTTACGCCTGGTAACATTGTAAAGTTTTGGAAAGTCTTACTTACAACATAAGTAAATTGTCATTGGCTATTTTTTACCTGTTAATTTCTTCTGCTCGTCACATGAGTTTGTGTTATTATTCTCATTGTGAACTTCATAATACTGTCTTGTTATCACCCAGTGATAATAAGGAAGTAAAAGGTTTGTGTCGTTACTGATCACGAGCTTATATATATATATCATACTACAGCTGATTCTTATTGCATTGTACATGTATATATGCTGTCAATACAAGTCTGCTTGTTATGTTTTGCCGATGACATACATATATCTCATGCTTGATGTAATATTGTCTGCTGGTTTAGACGATGTAATAGTGAACGCTTATTCTTGTTGCATTCACCAGATTATTACCTGATGAAATAAAACCATCTCTAGGCCTAATTCATACTGTGCTGTTCCGACTATATAACAAGGCAATGCTTTATCATGTGCTTAATGTAATGTTATGTGTTGGATGGTCTAGACTCTAGACAATTATAAGAGCATAATACGGTTATTGTTATAACTCGCTATCGATGAGGGGAAATATGTTTTATGCTTTTTATTATTATCATTTTTTTTTCTTACTGTTTTTATTATTGTGAAGCTATAGCTATTTTCGAATATTATGAGATTTTAAATAAATACTAGAGACGTTTGTCACACGCAGAATCTTTTTGACCCGGAATAAATATTAAAACACACACACACAATATTAAAACGGTACCAAGGTCACTTTCTTAAAAACCGTTGAATTTTCTGATCATAGTTTCTACTCTACCCTTAGACCGAGGACATCTGTACTGAACGTGTTTAAAATAGTGTGTTTGTATTTTAAACAACTAGAAATATGTTGTTACAGCGGTTGGTTCAAATACAGCATAATGACTGAGATATTGCAGCCAACTGTTGCATCTATCCTGTATTGACATTCACAAGAGAACAGACAGTTCGTTTCGAGCGAATCTGATAACCTGATATTCTGATATCCTGACAGTCTGATACCCTGACAGTCTGATATCCTGGTAGCGTGATAGTCTGATATCCTGGTAGCGTGACAGTCTGATAGTCTGATATTCTGATATCCTGACAGTCTGATACCCTGACAGTCTGATATCCTGGTAGCGTGATAGTCTGATATCCTGGTAGCGTGACAGTCTGGTAGTCTGATATCCTGACAGTCTGATACCCTGACAGTCTGATATCCTGGTAGCGTGGCAGTCTGATATCCTAGTAGCGTGAAAGTCTGATAGCCTAACAGTCTGATATTCTGACAGTCTGATATTCTGACAGTCTGATAGCCTGACAGTCTTATATCCTGGAAGCGTGACAGTTTGATATCCTGACAGTCTGATAGCCTGACAGTCTGATATCATGGTAGCATGACAGTCAGATATCCTGGTAGCATGACATGTATACAGGGTTGCGGGTGAGATCTATAACATGCGAGGGTACCGGCTCCAAGTATACAGGGTTGCGGGTGAGATCTATAACATGCGAGGGTACCGGCTCCAAGTATACAGGGTTGCGGGTGAGATCTATAACATGCGAGGGTACCGGCTCCAAGTATACAGGGTTGCGGGTGAGATCTATAACATGCGAGGGTACCGGCTCCAAGTATACAGGGTTGCGGGTGAGATCTATAACATGCGAGGGTACCGGCTCCAAGTATACAGGGTTGCGGGTGAGATCTATAACATGCGAGGGTACCGGCTCCAAGTATACAGGGTTGCGGGTGAGATCTATAACATGCGAGGGTACCGGCTCCAAGTATACAGGGTTGCACTGAGATCTATAACATGCGAGGGTACCGGCTCCAAGTATACAGGGTTGCGGGTGAGATCTATAACATGCGAGGGTACCGGCTCCAAGTATACAGGGTTGCGGGTGAGATCTATAACATTCGAGGGTACCGGCTCCAAGTATACAGGGCTGCGGGTGAGATCTATAACATGCGAGGGTACCGGCTCCAAGTATACAGGGTTGCGGGTGAGATCTATAACATGCGAGGGTACCGGCTCCAAGTATACAGGGTTCGGGTGAGATCTATAACATGCGAGGGTACCGGCTCCAAGTATACAGGGTTGCGGGTGAGATCTATAACATGTGAGGGTACCGGCTCCAAGTATACAGGGTTGCGGGTGAGATCTATAACATGCGAGGGTACCGGCTCCAAGTATACAGGGTTGCAGGTGAGATCTATAACATGCGAGGGTACCGGCTCCAAGTATACAGGGTTGCGGGTGAGATCTATAACATGCGAGGGTACCGGCTCCAAGTATACAGGGTTCGGGTGAGATCTATAACATGCGAGGGTACCGGCTCCAAGTATACAGGGTTGCGGGTGAGATCTATAACATGCGAGGGTACCGGCTCCAAGTATACAGGGTTGCGGGTGAGGTCTATAACATGCGAGGGTACCGGCTCCAAGTATACAGGGTTGCGGGTGAGATCTATAACATGCGAGGGTACTGGCTCCAAGTATACAGGGTTGCGGGTGAGATCTATAACATGCGAGGGTACCGGCTCCAAGTATACAGGGTTGCGGGTGAGATCTATAACATGCGAGGGTACCGGCTCCAAGTATACAGGGTTGCGGGTGAGGTCTATAACATGCGAGGGTACCGGCTCCAAGTATACAGAGTTGCGGGTGAGATCTATAACATGCGAGGGTACCGGCTCCAAGTATACAGGGTTGCGGGTGAGATCTATAACATGCGAGGGTACCGGCTCCAAGTATACAGGGTTGCGGGTGAGATCTATAACATGCGAGGGTACCGGCTCCAAGTATACAGAGTTGCGGGTGAGATCTATAACATGCGAGGGTACCGGCTCCAAGTATACAGGGTTGCGGGTGAGATCTATAACATGCGAGGGTACCGGCTCCAAGTATACAGGGTTGCGGGTGAGATCTATAACATGCGAGGGTACCGGCTCCAAGTATACAGGGTTGCGGGTGAGATCTATAACATGCGAGGGTACCGGCTCCAAGTATACAGGGTTGCGGGTGAGATCTATAACATGCGAGGGTACCGGCTCCAAGTATACAGTGTTGCGGGTGAGATCTATAACATGCGAGGGTACCGGCTCCAAGTATACAGTGTTGCGGGTGAGATCTATAACATGCGAGGGTACCGGCTCCAAGTATACAGGGCTGCGGGTGAGATCTATAACATGCGAGGGTACTGGCTCCAAGTATACAGGGTTGCGGGTGAGGTCTATAACATGCGAGGGTACCGGCTCCAAGTATACAGGGTTGCGGGTGAGATCTATAACATGCGAGGGTACCGGCTCCAAGTATACAGGGTTGCACTGAGATCTATAACATGCGAGGGTACCGGCTCCAAGTATACAGGGTTGCGGGTGAGATCTATAACATGCGAGGGTACCGGCTCCAAGTATACAGGGTTGCGGGTGAGATCTCAAACATGCGAGGGTACCGGCTCCAAGTAAACAGGGTTGCACTGAGATCTATAACATGCGAGGGTACCGGCTCCAAGTATACAGGGTTGCGGGTGAGATCTATAACATGCGAGGGTACCGGCTCCAAGTATACAGGGTTGCGGGTGAGATCTATAACATGCGAGGGTACCGGCTCCAAGTATACAGGGTTGCGGGTGAGATCTATAACATGCGAGGGTACCGGCTCCAAGTATACAGGGTTGCGGGTGAGATCTATAACATGCGAGGGTACCGGCTCCAAGTATACAGGGTTGCGGGTGAGATCTATAACATGCGAGGGTACCGGCTCCAAGTATACAGGGTTGCGTGTGAGATCTATAACATGCGAGGGTACCGGCTCCAAGTATACAGGGTTGCGGGTGAGATCTATAACATGCGAGGGTACCGGCTCCAAGTATACAGGGTTGCGGGTGAGATCTATAACATGCGAGGGTACCGGCTCCAAGTATACAGGGTTGCGGGTGAGATCTATAACATGCGAGGGTACCGGCTCCAAGTATACAGGGTTGCGGGTGAGATCTATAACATGCGAGGGTACCGGCTCCAAGTATACAGGGTTGCGGGTGAGATCTATAACATGCGAGGGTACCGGCTCCAAGTATACAGGGTTGCACTGAGATCTATAACATGCGAGGGTACCGGCTCCAAGTATACAGGGTTGCGGGTGAGATCTATAACATGCGAGGGTACCGGCTCCAAGTATACAGGGTTGCACTGAGATCTATAACATGCGAGGGTACTGGCTCCAAGTATACAGGGTTGCGGGTGAGATCTATAACATGCGAGGGTACCGGCTCCAAGTATACAGGGTTGCGGGTGAGATCTATAACATGCGATGGTACCGGCTCCAAGTATACTGGGTTGCACTGAGATCTATAACATGCGAGGGTACCGGCTCCAAGTATACAGGGTTGCGGGTGAGATCTATAACATGCGAGGGTACCGGCTCCAAGTATACTGGGTTGCACTGAGATCTATAACATGCGAGGGTACCGGCTCCAAGTATACAGGGTTGCACTGAGATCTATAACATGCGAGGGTACCGGCTCCAAGTATACAGGGTTGCGGGTGAGATCTATAACATGCGAGGGTACCGGCTCCAAGTATACAGGGTTGCGGGTGAGATCTATAACATGCGAGGGTACCGGCTCAAAGTATACAGGGTTGCGGGTGAGATCTATAACATGCGAGGGTACCGGCTCCAAGTATACAGGGTTGCGGGTGAGATCTATAACATGCGAGGGTACCGGCTCCAAGTATACAGGGTTGCGGGTGAGATCTATAACATGCGAGGGTACCGGCTCCAAGTATACAGGGTTGCGGGTGAGATCTATAACATGCGAGGGTACCGGCTCCAAGTATACAGGGTTGCGGGTGAGATCTATAACATGCGAGATTACCGGCTCCAAGTATACAGGGTTGCGGGTGAGATCTATAACATGCGAGGGTTCCGGCTCCAAGTATACAGGGTTGCGGGTGAGATCTATAACATGCGAGGGTACCGGCTCCAAGTATACAGGGTTGCGGGTGAGATCTATAACATGCGAGGGTACCGGCTCCAAGTATACAGGGTTGCGGGTGAGATCTATAACATGCGAGGGTTCCGGCTCCAAGTATACAGGGTTGCACTGAGATCTATAACATGCGAGGGTACCGGCTCCAAGTATACAGGGTTGCGGGTGAGATCTATAACATGCGAGGGTACCGGCTCCAAGTATACAGGGTTGCGGGTGAGATCTATAACATGCGAGGGTACCGGCTCCAAGTATACAGGGTTGCGGGTGAGATCTATAACATGCGATGGTACCGGCTCCAAGTATACAGGGTTGCGGGTGAGATCTATAACATGCGGGGATACCGGCTCCAAGTATACAGGGTTGCGGGTGAGTTCTATAACATGCGAGGGTACCGGCTCCAAGTATACAGGGTTGCGGGTGAGATCTATAACATGCGAGGGTACCGGCTCCAAGTATACAGGGTTGCACTGAGATCTATAACATGCGAGGGTACCGGCTCCAAGTATACAGGGTTGCACTGAGATCTATAACATGCGAGGGTACCGGCTCCAAGTATACAGGGTTGCGGGTTAGATCTTTAACATGCGAGGGTACCGGCTCCAAGTATACAGGGTTGCACTGAGATCTATAACATGCGAGGGTACCGGCTCCAAGTATACAGGGTTGCACTGAGATCTATAACATGCGAGGGTACCGGCTCCAAGTATACAGGGTTGCGGGTGAGATCTATAACATGCGAGGGTACCGGCTCCAAGTATACAGGGTTGCGGGTGAGATCTATAACTTGCGAGGGTACCGGCTCCAAGTATACAGGGTTGCGGGTGAGATCTATAACATGCGAGGGTACCGGCTCCAAGTATACAGGGTTGCGGGTGAGATCTATAACATGCGAGGGTACCGGCTCCAAGTATACAGGGTTGCGGGTGAGATCTATAACATGCGAGGGTACCGGCTCCAAGTATACAGGGTTGCACTGAGATCTATAACATGCGAGGGTACCGGCTCCAAGTATACAGGGTTGCGGGTGAGATCTATAACATGCGAGGGTACCGGCTCCAAGTATACAAGGTTGCGGGTGAGATCTATAACATGCGAGGGTACCGGCTCCAAGTATACAGGGTTGCACTGAGATCTATAACATGCGAGGGTACAAGCTCCAAGTATACAGGGTTGCGGGTGAGATCTATAACATGCGAGGGGTACCGGCTCCAAGTATACAGGGTTGCGGGTGAGATCTATAACATGTGAGGGTACCGGCTCCAAGTATACAGGGTTGCACTGAGATCTATAACATGCGAGGGTACCGGCTCCAAGTATACAGGGTTGCGGGTGAGATCTATAACATGCGAGGGTACCGGCTCCAAGTATACAGGGTTGCGGGTGAGATCTATAACATGCGAGGGTACCGGCTCCAAGTATACAGGGTTGCGGGTTAGATCTTTAACATGCGAGGGTACCGGCTCCAAGTATACAGGGTTGCGGGTGAGATCTATAACATGCGAGGGTACCGGCTCCAAGTATACAGGGTTGCGGGTGAGATCTATAACATGCGAGGGTACCGGCTCCAAGTATACAGGGTTGCGGGTGAGATCTATAACATGCGAGGGTACCGGCTCCAAGTATACAGGGTTGCGGGTGAGATCTATAACATGCGAGGGTACCGGCTCCAAGTATACAGGGTTGCGGGTGAGATCTATAACATGCGAGGGTACCGGCTCCAAGTATACAGGGTTGCACTGAGATCTATAACATGCGAGGGTACCGTCTCCAAGTATACAGGGTTGCGGGTTAGATCTATAACATGCGAGGGTACCGGCTCCAAGTATACAGGGTTGCACTGAGATCTATAACATGCGAGGGTACCGTCTCCAAGTATACAGGGTTGCACTGAGATCTATAACATGCGAGGGTACCGGCTCCAAGTATACAGGGTTGCGGGTTAGATCTATAACATGCGAGGGTACCGGCTCCAAGTATACAGGGTTGCACTGAGATCTATAACATGCGAGGGTACCGTCTCCAAGTATACAGGGTTGCACTGAGATCTATAACATGCGAGGGTACCGGCTCCAAGTATACATGGTTGCGGGTGAGATCTATAACATGCGAGGGTACCGGCTCCAAGTATACATGGTTGCGGGTGAGATCTATAACATGCGAGGGTACCGGCTCCAAGTATACATGGTTGCGGGTGAGATCTATAACATGCGAGGGTACCGGCTCCAAGTATACATGGTTGCGGGTGAGATCTATAACATGCGAGGGTACCGGCTCCAAGTATACAGGGTTGCGGGTGAGATCTATAACATGCGAGGGTACCGGCTCCAAGTATACAGGGTTGCACTGAGATCTATAACATGCGAGGGTACCGGCTCCAAGTATACAGGGTTGCGGGTGAGATCTATAACATGCGAGGGTACCGGCTCCAAGTATACAGGGTTGCACTGAGATCTATAACATGCGAGGGTACCGGCTCCAAGTATACATGGTTGCGGGTGAGATCTATAACATGCGAGGGTACCGGCTCCAAGTATACATGGTTGCGGGTGAGATCTATAACATGCGAGGGTACCGGCTCCAAGTATACAGGGTTGCACTGAGATCTATAACATGCGAGGGTACCGGCTCCCAGTATACAGGGTTGCGGGTGAGATCTATAACATGCGAGGGTACCGGCTCCAAATATACAGGGTTGCACTGAGATCTATAACATGCGAGGGTACCGGCTCCAAGTATACAGGGTTGCGGGTGAGATCTATAACATGCGAGGGTACCGGCTCCCAGTATACAGGGTTGCACTGAGATCTATAACATGCGAGGGTACCGGCTCCAAGTATACAGGGTTGCACTGAGATCTATAACATGCGAGGGTACCGGCTCCAAGTATACAGGGTTGCGGGTGAGATCTATAACATGCGAGGGTACCGGCTCCAAGTATACAGGGTTGCGGGTGAGATCTATAACATGCGAGGGTACAGGGTTGCGGGTTAGATCTTTAACATGCGAGGGTACCGGCTCCAAGTATACAGGGTTGCGGGTGAGATCTATAACATGCGAGGGTACCGGCTCCAAGTATACAGGGTTGCGGGTGAGATCTATAACATGTGAGGGTACCGGCTCCAAGTATACAGGGCTGCGGGTTAGATCTATAACATGCGAGGGTACCGGCTCCAAGTATACAGGGCTGCGGGTTAGATCTATAACATGCGAGGGTACCGGCTCCAAGTATACAGGGTTGCACTGAGATCTATAACATGCGAGGGTACCGGCTTCAAGTATACTGGGTTGCGGGTGAGGTCTATAACTTGCGTGAAGATAGTAAATTAGGTCTCTAACTAACAATAAAATGATTACATTTTTTTGTTGTTGAAGTATTTCATTTGATAAAGTCGGTTAATAAACGGATTGCTTTTATTGATTTATCTTTTTTAATCTATAATTTAATCAGTTCGGTATTCCAAGAAATGTGTTGGTTACATTTAAACTTTAAACCACTTGAACTTATATAATAATATATAATTATTTATGCAATACATGCAATACATATTTTTAACTGACTGATTTCTTGATACTTGATTAAAACACTTATAATTAGTACATTTTGGTATCTGTGATAATTGAGTAAAAAAGTTTAATAATGTCAATGATTATTGATGCTGTGCTTTTTATGTTTGCACTAAATCAATGCGCTATTTAAGCATGCAATGTTTTCGCTTAATACTCGTTTACCATTTCGATGATTAAAATTTCTCATGCCATTCACAATCAACTTCTAACCAAAAAAAACGTGTTTCATCAAAATTTTGTCAAATTTTTAAATTACTTAATTAATAAATAAATTTATTTTTAAGTTCCTCTCGTCGAGGTTGTAAGTTAAAGTTAGTGTCTGACATTTTAGTGTGGCTGTTCCATGGTTGCACATAAATCATACTAAATGTGCAGTTAAAACTATCTAAATGTTTAGTCCTGTTGTTTGTTGAGCCAATATCGTAAACCTACATTTAATGTAGAAAGCAACAATCTGTCTCCATTGTCTTCCGTTCTGAGAAACTAATCTAGGCAACCATTAGTTCAAGCTAAACACACATAATTCTGTTTCAATTATTTATCTTTTCAAGACTGGGTTCTGTTCATTTTGTTGAAGGAAGATCCAACCTACGGTTTGTCGCTATCCAAGATGCACACCGGTAAAGAGGACTCCTCAAAGGGTGGCTTATTTCCCGCTCACTGTGCAAGGTTGTACACGTCAAGCGTGTCACCAGGAAGGATGCACAGTTTTTAAAAAAATGTGACTACCAATAATTTCTATTCAAATAACAAAAACACCCACTTGACAATAGGAAGACAGGGGCTCAGGATTGGCTTTTCAAAGGGTCGACCATAATTATCTCTTGCTTCGACGGTCCATGTGGTTCGGAGCTGTCTTTACTATGTTAGAAGCTAAGTGGTTTGCTAAATAAAGGGGATGATTAACAGCATAAGTCTCCAACAATAAGAAACAGTTCCTTTTAGTTGTCATTTTGCCGGCGTGTATCTTGAATCGGGACAGAGAGTAAGAGAAAGTAATAGATATTTAAATTACCTCATTCTACATGACCTTGTACCTCTAATCTTTGAACAGTGGTTGTATGGTGAAATATGGTGCCAATACCATACATAATTACATGATGAGTATTTGTTCCCCATTTCGGTCACATTGAATTCATAAAGGTCATGTAAAACTGGGATTAAAAATTTGTGAATTTCGTCATTAACGCATCGAGGATAATCGAGATACGGCAAACGATTTTGTGTTATGTTAATTAAAACATTATTTAGTTGATTTTAATGTTGTGTGTGAATGTTCCTCACAAAAATATTGAAAAACGTATTGATACACATAAAGCTAGAAAACAGTACAGTCAAAGTACGTTACGATGTACTGAAAATGCTTTGTAAAATTGTGTTTTTTGATTGTATAGACCAACAATAACGAACCAGAACCCAGTCCCAACAAAAGTATCATAAAGACTACAACCTTTCTTTTCAACAGTATGAAAACGTCCACTTATTTTGAAACAAGACTTTGAATATGTATAAACAAATTAAACAACAAAATCATTGCATTCATATATAAAAAATAATAAGATAAAATATTATTTAATTCAGTGCAAAAACATTCAAGTATATTTATTAATTGATGATGTCTTCTGAAGACAGCTTTGTTCTCTGATTTAGGCAAACGCTCCAGTGTAGAGTTTTCCTTATCTCAAGCTTCATGTCTGACTCGACATAATGAGTGGTGCCCAAGTTAACCGTTGCCCTACCCTAGTGTGAATGTGGCTGTTCGTCAAGCTTCTTCTTATTAATCTAACGGCTTTTCATGCTTCCAAGGAAACTCATCAAAATCGTAAATTAAATATTTATAATTTTAAACACAATTTAATAAAATAAAAAAATTGCGTCTTAAATAACATTTTATAAATAAAATAAAGAATATTGGGGCGTTGGTAATGACAGAAGACTAGGAGGGTGTTAAGTTATATACATACAATTTGTATTATTTAAACATACATTATTTGAAACCTGTAATGAAATGCAGGAAAACATAACTATAGGTGTATCCTTATGTATTCACCCATGCTGACATCACAGTTCAGGCAAGCCACTATTAGTGTGTTAATAGCTACGCCTGTTGGTAGATGTATCTCACTTGTTGATGACGTCACAGTTCAGGCAAGCCACTATTAGTGTGTTAATAGCTACGCCTGTTGGTAGATGTATCTCACTCGTTGATGACGTCACAGTTCAGGCAAGCCACTATTAGTGTGTTAATAGCTACGCCTGTTGGTAGATGTATCTCACTCGTTGATGACGTCGAAGTTCAGGCAAGCCACTATTAGTGTGTTAATAGCTACGCCTGTTGGTAGATGTATCTCACTCGTTGATGACGTCACAGTTCAGGCAGGCCACTATTAGTGTGTTAATAGCTACGCCTGTTGGTAGATGTATCTCACTCGTTGATGACATCACAGTTCAGGCAAGCCACTATTAGTGTGTTAATAGCTACGCCTGTTGGTAGATGTATCTCACTCGTTGATGACGTCACAGTTCAGGCAAGCCACTATTAGTGTGTTAATAGCTACGCCTGTTGGTAGATGTATCTCACTCGTTGATGACGTCACAGTTCAGGCAAGCCACTATTAGTGTGTTAATAGCTACGCCTGTTGGTAGATGTATCTCACTCGTTGATGACGTCACAGTTCAGGCAAGCCACTATTAGTGTGTTAATAGCTACGCCTGTTGGTAGATGTATCTCACTCGTTGATGACGTCACAGTTCAGGCAAGCCACTATTAGTGTGTTAATAGCTACGCCTGTTGGTAGATGTATCTCACTCGTTGATGACGTCACAGTTCAGGCAAGCCACTATTAGTGTGTTAATAGCTACGCCTGTTGGTAGATGTATCTCACTCGTTGATGACATCACAGTTCAGGCAAGCCACTATTAGTGTGTTAATAGCTACGCCTGTTGGTAGATGTATCTCACTCGTTGATGACGTCACAGTTCAGGCAAGCCACTATTAGTGTGTTAATAGCTACGCCTGTTGGTAGATGTATCTCACTCGTTGATGACGTCGAAGTTCAGGCAAGCCACTATTAGTGTGTTAATAGCTACGCCTGTTGGTAGATGTATCTCACTCGTTGATGACGTCACAGTTCAGGCAAGCCACTATTAGTGTGTTAATAGCTACGCCTGTTGGTAGATGTATCTCACTCGTTGATGACGTCACAGTTCAGGCAAGCCACTATTAGTGTGTTAATAGCTACGCCTGTTGGTAGATGTATCTCACTCGTTGATGACGTCACAGTTCAGGCAAGCCACTATTAGTGTGTTAATAGCTACGCCTGTTGGTAGATGTATCTCACTCGTTGATGACATCACAGTTCAGGCAAGCCACTATTAGTGTGTTAATAGCTACGCCTGTTGGTAGATGTATCTCACTCGTTGATGACGTCACAGTTCAGGCAAGCCACTATTAGTGTGTTAATAGCTACGCCTGTTGGTAGATGTATCTCACTCGTTGATGACGTCGAAGTTCAGGCAAGCCACTATTAGTGTGTTAATAGCTACGCCTGTTGGTAGATGTATCTCACTCGTTGATGACGTCACAGTTCAGGCAAGCCACTATTAGTGTGTTAATAGCTACGCCTGTTGGTAGATGTATCTCACTCGTTGATGACGTCACAGTTCAGGCAAGCCACTATTAGTGTGTTAATAGCTACGCCTGTTGGTAGATGTATCTCACTCGTTGATGACGTCACAGTTCAGGCAAGCCACTATTAGTGTGTTAATAGCTACGCCTGTTAGTAGATGTATCTCACTCGTTGATGACGTCACAGTTCAGGCAAGCCACTATTAGTGTGTTAAAAGCTACGCCTGTTGGTAGATGTATCTCACTCGTTGATGACGTCACAGTTCAGGCAAGCCACTATTAGTGTGTTAATAGCTACGCCTGTTGGTAGATGTATCTCACTCGTTGATGACGTCACAGTTCAGGCAAGCCACTATTAGTGTGTTAATAGCTACGCCTGTTGGTAGATGTATCTCACTCGTTGATGACGTCACAGTTCAGGCAAGCCACTATTAGTGTGTTAATAGCTACGCCTGTTGGTAGATGTATCTCACTCGTTGATGACGTCACAGTTCAGGCAAGCCACTATTAGTGTGTTAATAGCTACGCCTGTTGGTAGATGTATCTCACTCGTTGATGACGTCACAGTTCAGGCAAGCCACTATTAGTGTGTTAATAGCTACGCCTGTTGGTAGATGTATCTCACTCGTTGATGACGTCACAGTTCAGGCAAGCCACTATTAGTGTGTTAATAGCTACGCCTGTTGGTAGATGTATCTCACTCGTTGATGACGTCACAGTTCAGGCAAGCCACTATTAGTGTGTTAATAGCTACGCCTGTTGGTAGATGTATCTCACTCGTTGATGACGTCACAGTTCAGGCAAGCCACTATTAGTGTGTTAATAGCTACGCCTGTTGGTAGATGTATCTCACTCGTTGATGACGTCACAGTTCAGGCAAGCCACTATTAGTGTGTTAATAGCTACGCCTGTTGGTAGATGTATCTCACTCGTTGATGACGTCACAGTTCAGGCAAGCCACTATTAGTGTGTTAATAGCTACGCCTGTTGGTAGATGTATCTCACTCGTTGATGACGTCACAGTTCAGGCAAGCCACTATTAGTGTGTTAATAGCTACGCCTGTTGGTAGATGTATCTCACTCGTTGATGACATCACAGTTCAGGCAGGCCACTATTAGTGTGTTAATAGCTACGCCTGTTGGTAGATGTATCTCACTCGTTGATGACATCACAGTTCAGGCAAGCCACTATTAGTGTGTTAATAGCTACGCCTGTTGGTAGATGTATCTCACTCGTTGATGACGTCACAGTTCAGGCAAGCCACTATTAGTGTGTTAATAGCTACGCCTGTTGGTAGATGTATCTCACTCGTTGATGACGTCACAGTTCAGGCAAGCCACTATTAGTGTGTTAATAGCTACGCCTGTTGGTAGATGTATCTCACTCGTTGATGACGTCACAGTTCAGGCAAGCCACTATTAGTGTGTTAATAGCTACGCCTGTTGGTAGATGTATCTCACTCGTTGATGACGTCACAGTTCAGGCAGGCCACTATTAGTGTGTTAATAGCTACGCCTGTTGGTAGATGTATCTCACTCGTTGATGACGTCACAGTTCAGGCAAGCCACTATTAGTGTGTTAATAGCTACGCCTGTTGGTAGATGTATCTCACTCGTTGATGACGTCACAGTTCAGGCAAGCCACTATTAGTGTGTTAATAGCTACGCCTGTTGGTAGATGTATCTCACTCGTTGATGACGTCACAGTTCAGGCAAGCCACTATTAGTGTGTTAATAGCTACGCCTGTTGGTAGATGTATCTCACTCGTTGATGACGTCACAGTTCAGGCAAGCCACTATTAGTGTGTTAATAGCTACGCCTGTTGGTACATGTATCTCACTCGTTGATGACGTCACAGTTCAGGCAAGCCACTATTAGTGTGTTAATAGCTACGCCTGTTGGTAGATGTATCTCACTCGTTGATGACGTCACAGTTCAGGCAAGCCACTATTAGTGTGTTAATAGCTACGCCTGTTGGTAGATGTATCTCACTCGTTGATGACATCACAGTTCAGGCAAGCCACTATTAGTGTGTTAATAGCTACGCCTGTTGGTAGATGTATCCCACTCGTTGATGACGTCACAGTTCAGGCAAGCCACTATTAGTGTGTTAATAGCTACGCCTGTTGGTAGATGTATCTCACTCGTTGATGACGTCACAGTTCAGGCAAGCCACTATTAGTGTGTTAATAGCTACGCCTGTTGGTAGATGTATCTCACTCGTTGATGACGTCACAGTTCAGGCAAGCCACTATTAGTGTGTTAATAGCTACGCCTGTTGGTAGATGTATCTCACTCGTTGATGACGTCACAGTTCAGGCAAGCCACTATTAGTGTGTTAATAGCTACGCCTGTTGGTAGATGTATCTCACTCGTTGATGACGTCACAGTTCAGGCAAGCCACTATTAGTGTGTTAATAGCTACGCCTGTTGGTAGATGTATCTCACTCGTTGATGACGTCACAGTTCAGGCAAGCCACTATTAGTGTGTTAATAGCTACGCCTGTTGGTAGATGTATCTCACTCGTTGATGACGTCACAGTTCAGGCAAGCCACTATTAGTGTGTTAATAGCTACGCCTGTTGGTAGATGTATCTCACTCGTTGATGACATCACAGTTCAGGCAGGCCACTATTAGTGTGTTAATAGCTACGCCTGTTGGTAGATGTATCTCACTCGTTGATGACGTCACAGTTCAGGCAAGCCACTATTAGTGTGTTAATAGCTACGCCTGTTGGTAGATGTATCTCACTCGTTGATGACGTCACAGTTCAGGCAAGCCACTATTAGTGTGTTAATAGCTACGCCTGTTGGTAGATGTATCTCACTCGTTGATGACATCACAGTTCAGGCAGGCCACTATTAGTGTGTTAATAGCTACGCCTGTTGGTAGATGTATCTCACTCGTTGATGACGTCACAGTTCAGGCAAGCCACTATTAGTGTGTTAATAGCTACGCCTGTTGGTAGATGAATCTCACTCGTTGATGACATCACAGTTCAGGCAAGCCACTATTAGTGTGTTAATAGCTACGCCTGTTGGTAGATGTATCTCACTCGTTGATGACATCACAGTTCAGGCAAGCCACTATTAGTGTGTTAATAGCTACGCCTGTTGGTAGATGTATCTCACTCGTTGATGACATCACAGTTCAGGCAAGCCACTATTAGTGTGTTAATAGCTACGCCTGTTGGTACATGTATCTCACTCGTTGATGACATCACAGTTCAGGCAAGCCACTATTAGTGTGTTAATAGCTACGCCTGTTGGTACATGTATCTCACTCGTTGATGACGTCACAGTTCAGGCAAGCCACTATTAGTGTGTTAATAGCTACGCCTGTTGGTAGATGTATCCCACTCGTTGATGACGTCACAGTTCAGGCAAGCCACTATTAGTGTGTTAATAGCTACGCCTGTTGGTAGATGTATCTCACTCGTTGATGACATCACAGTTCAGGCAAGCCACTATTAGTGTGTTAATAGCTACGCCTGTTGGTAGATGTATCTCACTCGTTGATGACGTCACAGTTCAGGCAAGCCACTATTAGTGTGTTAATAGCTACGCCTGTTGGTAGATGTATCCCACTCGTTGATGACGTCACAGTTCAGGCAAGCCACTATTAGTGTGTTAATAGCTACGCCTGTTGGTTGATGTATCTCACTCGTTGATGACGTCACAGTTCAGGCAAGCCACTATTAGTGTGTTAATAGCTACGCCTGTTGGTAGATGTATCTCACTCGTTGATGACGTCACAGTTCAGGCAAGCCACTATTAGTGTGTTAATAGCTACGCCTGTTGGTAGATGTATCCCACTCGTTGATGACGTCACAGTTCAGGCAAGCCACTATTAGTGTGTTAATAGCTACGCCTGTTGGTAGATGTATCCCACTCGTTGATGACGTCACAGTTCAGGCAAGCCACTATTAGTGTGTTAATAGCTACGCCTGTTGGTTGATGTATCTCACTCGTTGATGACGTCACAGTTCAGGCAAGCCACTATTAGTGTGTTAATAGCTACGCCTGTTGGTAGATGTATCTCACTCGTTGATGACGTCACAGTTCAGGCATGCCACTATTAGTGTGTTAATAGCTACGCCTGTTGGTAGATGTATCTCACTCGTTGATGACGTCACAGTTCAGGCAAGCCACTATTAGTGTGTTAATAGCTACGCCTGTTGGTAGATGTATCTCACTCGTTGATGACGTCACAGTTCAGGCAAGCCACTATTAGTGTGTTAATAGCTACGCCTGTTGGTTGATGTATCTCACTCGTTGATGACGTCACAGTTCAGGCAAGCCACTATTAGTGTGTTAATAGCTACGCCTGTTGGTTGATGTATCTCACTCGTTGATGACGTCACAGTTCAGGCAAGCCACTATTAGTGTGTTAATAGCTACGCCTGTTGGTAGATGTATCTCACTCGTTGATGACGTCACAGTTCAGGCATGCCACTATTAGTGTGTTAATAGCTACGCCTGTTGGTAGATGTATCTCACTCGTTGATGACGTCACAGTTCAGGCAAGCCACTATTAGTGTGTTAATAGCTACGCCTGTTGGTAGATGTATCTCACTCGTTGATGACGTCACAGTTCAGGCAAGCCACTATTAGTGTGTTAATAGCTACGCCTGTTGGTAGATGTATCTCACTCGTTGATGACGTCACAGTTCAGGCAAGCCACTATTAGTGTGTTAATAGCTACGCCTGTTGGTAGATGTATCTCACTCGTTGATGACGTCACAGTTCAGGCAAGCCACTATTAGTGTGTTAATAGCTACGCCTGTTGGTAGATGTATCTCACTCGTTGATGACATCACAGTTCAGGCAAGCCACTATTAGTGTGTTAATAGCTACGCCTGTTGGTAGATGTATCTCACTCGTTGATGACATCACAGTTCAGGCAAGCCACTATTAGTGTGTTAATAGCTACGCCTGTTGGTAGATGTATCCCACTCGTTGATGACGTCACAGTTCAGGCAAGCCACTATTAGTGTGTTAATAGCTACGCCTGTTGGTAGATGTATCTCACTCGTTGATGACGTCACAGTTCAGGCAAGCCACTATTAGTGTGTTAATAGCTACGCCTGTTGGTAGATGTATCTCACTCGTTGATGACGTCACAGTTCAGGCAAGCCACTATTAGTGTGTTAATAGCTACGCCTGTTGGTAGATGTATCTCACTCGTTGATGACGTCACAGTTCAGGCAAGCCACTATTAGTGTGTTAATAGCTACGCCTGTTGGTAGATGTATCTCACTCGTTGATGACGTCACAGTTCAGGCAAGCCACTATTAGTGTGTTAATAGCTACGCCTGTTGGTAGATGTATCTCACTCGTTGATGACATCACAGTTCAGGCAAGCCACTATTAGTGTGTTAATAGCTACGCCTGTTGGTAGATGTATCTCACTCGTTGATGACGTCACAGTTCAGGCAAGCCACTATTAGTGTGTTAATAGCTACGCCTGTTGGTAGATGTATCTCACTCGTTGATTACGTCACAGTTCAGGCAAGCCACTATTAGTGTGTTAATAGCTACGCCTGTTGGTAGATGTATCTCACTCGTTGATGACGACACAGTTCAGGCAAGCCACTATTAGTGTGTTAATAGCTACGCCTGTTGGTAGATGTATCTCACTCGTTGATGACGTCACAGTTCAGGCAAGCCACTATTAGTGTGTTAATAGCTACGCCTGTTGGTAGATGTATCCCACTCGTTGATGACGTCACAGTTCAGGCAAGCCACTATTAGTGTGTTAATAGCTACGCCTGTTGGTAGATGTATCTCACTCGTTGATGACGTCACAGTTCAGGCAAGCCACTATTAGTGTGTTAATAGCTACGCCTGTTGGTAGATGTATCTCACTCGTTGATGACGTCACAGTTCAGGCAAGCCACTATTAGTGTGTTAATAGCTACGCCTGTTGGTAGATGTATCTCACTCGTTGATGACGTCACAGTTCAGGCAAGCCACTATTAGTGTGTTAATAGCTACGCCTGTTGGTAGATGTATCTCACTCGTTGATGACGTCACAGTTCAGGCAAGCCACTATTAGTGTGTTAATAGCTACGCCTGTTGGTAGATGTATCTCACTCGTTGATGACGTCACAGTTCAGGCAAGCCACTATTAGTGTGTTAATAGCTACGCCTGTTGGTAGATGTATCTCACTCGTTGATGACGTCACAGTTCAGGCAAGCCACTATTAGTGTGTTAATAGCTACGCCTGTTGGTAGATGTATCTCACTCGTTGATGACGTCACAGTTCAGGCAAGCCACTATTAGTGTGTTAATAGCTATGCCTGTTGGTAGATGTATCCCACTCGTTGATGACGTCACAGTTCAGGCAAGCCACTATTAGTGTGTTAATAGCTACGCCTGTTGGTAGATGTATCTCACTCGTTGATGACGTCACAGTTCAGGCAAGCCACTATTAGTGTGTTAATAGCTACGCCTGTTGGTAGATGTATCTCACTCGTTGATGACGTCACAGTTCAGGCAAGCCACTATTAGTGTGTTAATAGCTACGCCTGTTGGTAGATGTATCTCACTCGTTGATGACGTCACAGTTCAGGCAAGCCACTATTAGTGTGTTAATAGCTACGCCTGTTGGTAGATGTATCCCACTCGTTGATGACGTCACAGTTCAGGCAAGCCACTATTAGTGTGTTAATAGCTACGCCTGTTGGTAGATGTATCTCACTCGTTGATGACGTCACAGTTCAGGCAAGCCACTATTAGTGTGTTAATAGCTACGCCTGTTGGTAGATGTATCTCACTCGTTGATGACGTCACAGTTCAGGCAAGCCACTATTAGTGTGTTAATAGCTACGCCTGTTGGTAGATGTATCTCACTCGTTCATGACATCACAGTTCAGGCAAGCCACTATTAGTGTGTTAATAGCTACGCCTGTTGGTAGATGTATCTCACTCGTTGATGACATCACAGTTCAGGCAGGCCACTATTAGTGTGTTAATAGCTACGCCTGTTGGTAGATGTATCTCACTCGTTGATGACGTCACAGTTCAGGCAAGCCACTATTAGTGTGTTAATAGCTACGCCTGTTGGTAGATGTATCTCACTCGTTGATGACATCACAGTTCAGGCAAGCCACTATTAGTGTGTTAATAGCTACGCCTGTTGGTAGATGTATCTCACTCGTTGATGACATCACAGTTCAGGCAGGCCACTATTAGTGTGTTAATAGCTACGCCTGTTGGTAGATGTATCTCACTCGTTGATGACGTCACAGTTCAGGCAAGCTACTATTAGTGTGTTAATAGCTACGCCTGTTGGTAGATGTATCTCACTCGTTGATGACGTCACAGTTCAGGCAAGCCACTATTAGTGTGTTAATAGCTACGCCTGTTGGTAGATGTATCTCACTCGTTGATGACGTCACAGTTCAGGCAAGCCACTATTAGTGTGTTAATAGCTACGCCTGTTGGTAGATGTATCTCACTCGTTGATGACGTCACAGTTCAGGCAAGCCACTATTAGTGTGTTAATAGCTACGCCTGTTGGTAGATGTATCTCACTCGTTGATGACGTCACAGTTCAGGCAAGCCACTATTAGTGTGTTAATAGCTACGCCTGTTGGTAGATGTATCTCACTCGTTGATGACGTCACAGTTCAGGCAAGCCACTATTAGTGTGTTAATAGCTACGCCTGTTGGTAGATGTATCCCACTCGTTGATGACGTCACAGTTCAGGCAAGCCACTATTAGTGTGTTAATAGCTACGCCTGTTGGTAGATGTATCTCACTCGTTGATGACGTCACAGTTCAGGCAAGCCACTATTAGTGTGTTAATAGCTACGCCTGTTGGTAGATGTATCTCACTCGTTGATGACGTCACAGTTCAGGCAAGCCACTATTAGTGTGTTAATAGCTACGCCTGTTGGTAGATGTATCTCACTCGTTGATGACGTCACAGTTCAGGCAAGCCACTATTAGTGTGTTAATAGCTACGCCTGTTGGTAGATGTATCTCACTCGTTGATGACGTCACAGTTCAGGCAAGCCACTATTAGTGTGTTAATAGCTACGCCTGTTGGTAGATGTATCTCACTCGTTGATGACGTCACAGTTCAGGCAAGCCACTATAAGTGTGTTAATAGCTACGCCTGTTGGTAGATGTATCCCACTCGTTGATGACGACACAGTTCAGGCAAGCCACTATTAGTGTGTTAATAGCTACGCCTGTTGGTAGATGTATCCCACTCGTTGATGACGTCACAGTTCAGGCAAGCCACTATTAGTGTGTTAATAGCTACGCCTGTTGGTAGATGTATCTCACTCGTTGATGACGTCACAGTTCAGGCAAGCCACTATTAGTGTGTTAATAGCTACGCCTGTTGGTAGATGTATCTCACTCGTTGATGACGTCACAGTTCAGGCAAGCCACTATTAGTGTGTTAATAGCTACGCCTGTTGGTAGATGTATCTCACTCGTTGATGACGTCACAGTTCAGGCAAGCCACTATTAGTGTGTTAATAGCTACGCCTGTTGGTAGATGTATCTCACTCGTTGATGACGTCACAGTTCAGGCAAGCCACTATTAGTGTGTTAATAGCTACGCCTGTTGGTAGATGTATCTCACTCGTTGATGACGTCACAGTTCAGGCAAGCCACTATTAGTGTGTTAATAGCTACGCCTGTTGGTAGATGTATCTCACTCGTTGATGACGTCACAGTTCAGGCAAGCCACTATTAGTGTGTTAATAGCTACGCCTGTTGGTAGATGTATCTCACTCGTTGATGACGTCACAGTTCAGGCAAGCCACTATTAGTGTGTTAATAGCTACGCCTGTTGGTAGATGTATCTCACTCGTTGATGACGTCACAGTTCAGGCAAGCCACTATTAGTGTGTTAATAGCTACGCCTGTTGGTAGATGTATCTCACTCGTTGATGACGTCACAGTTCAGGCAAGCCACTATTAGTGTGTTAATAGCTACGCCTGTTGGTAGATGTATCCCACTCGTTGATGACGTCACAGTTCAGGCAAGCCACTATTAGTGTGTTAATAGCTACGCCTGTTGGTAGATGTATCTCACTCGTTGATGACGTCACAGTTCAGGCAAGCCACTATTAGTGTGTTAATAGCTACGCCTGTTGGTAGATGTATCTCACTCGTTGATGACGTCACAGTTCAGGCAAGCCACTATTAGTGTGTTAATAGCTACGCCTGTTGGTAGATGTATCTCACTCGTTGATGACGTCACAGTTCAGGCAAGCCACTATTAGTGTGTTAATAGCTACGCCTGTTGGTAGATGTATCTCACTCGTTGATGACGTCACAGTTCAGGCAAGCCACTATTAGTGTGTTAATAGCTACGCCTGTTGGTAGATGTATCTCACTCGTTGATGACGTCACAGTTCAGGCAAGCCACTATTAGTGTGTTAATAGCTACGCCTGTTGGTAGATGTATCTCACTCGTTGATGACGTCACAGTTCAGGCAAGCCACTTTTAGTGTGTTAATAGCTACGCCTGTTGGTAGATGTATCTCACTCGTTGATGACGTCACAGTTCAGGCAAGCCACTATTAGTGTGTTAATAGCTACGCCTGTTGGTAGATGTATCCCACTCGTTGATGACATCACAGTTCAGGCAAGCCACTATTAGTGTGTTAATAGCTACGCCTGTTGGTAGATGTATCCCACTCGTTGATGACGTCACAGTTCAGGCAAGCCACTATTAGTGTGTTAATAGCTACGCCTGTTGGTAGATGTATCCCACTCGTTGATGACATCACAGTTCAGGCAAGCCACTATTAGTGTGTTAATAGCTACGCCTGTTGGTAGATGTATCTCACTCGTTGATGACATCACAGTTCAGGCAAGCCACTATTAGTGTGTTAATAGCTACGCCTGTTGGTAGATGTATCTCACTCGTTGATGACGTCACAGTTCAGGCAAGCCACTATTAGTGTGTTAATAGCTACGCCTGTTGGTAGATGTATCTCACTCGTTGATGACGTCACAGTTCAGGCAAGCCACTATTAGTGTGTTAATAGCTACGCCTGTTGGTAGATGTATCCCACTCGTTGATGACGTCACAGTTCAGGCAAGCCACTATTAGTGTGTTAATAGCTACGCCTGTTGGTAGATGTATCTCACTCGTTGATGACGTCACAGTTCAGGCAAGCCACTATTAGTGTGTTAATAGCTACGCCTGTTGGTAGATGTATCTCACTCGTTGATGACGTCACAGTTCAGGCAAGCCACTATTAGTGTGTTAATAGCTACGCCTGTTGGTAGATGTATCTCACTCGTTGATGACGTCACAGTTCAGGCAAGCCACTATTAGTGTGTTAATAGCTACGCCTGTTGGTAGATGTATCTCACTCGTTGATGACGTCACAGTTCAGGCAAGCCACTATTAGTGTGTTAATAGCTACGCCTGTTGGTAGATGTATCTCACTCGTTGATGACGTCACAGTTCAGGCAAGCCACTATTAGTGTGTTAATAGCTACGTCTGTTGGTAGATGTATCCCACTCGTTGATGACGTCACAGTTCAGGCAAGCCACTATTAGTGTGTTAATAGCTACGCCTGTTGGTAGATGTATCTCACTCGTTGATGACGTCACAGTTCAGGCAAGCCACTATTAGTGTGTTAATAGCTACGCCTGTTGGTAGATGTATCTCACTCGTTGATGACGTCACAGTTCAGGCAAGCCACTATTAGTGTGTTAATAGCTACGCCTGTTGGTAGATGTATCTCACTCGTTGATGACGTCACAGTTCAGGCAAGCCACTATTAGTGTGTTAATAGCTACGCCTGTTGGTAGATGTATCTCACTCGTTGATGACGTCACAGTTCAGGCAAGCCACTATTAGTGTGTTAATAGCTACGCCTGTTGGTAGATGTATCTCACTCGTTGATGACGTCACAGTTCAGGCAAGCCACTATTAGTGTGTTAATAGCTACGCCTGTTGGTAGATGTATCTCACTCGTTGATGACGTCACAGTTCAGGCAAGCCACTATTAGTGTGTTAATAGCTACGCCTGTTGGTAGATGTATCTCACTCGTTGATGACGTCACAGTTCAGGCAAGCCACTATTAGTGTGTTAATAGCTACGCCTGTTGGTAGATGTATCTCACTCGTTGATGACGTCACAGTTCAGGCAAGCCACTATTAGTGTGTTAATAGCTACGCCTGTTGGTAGATGTATCTCACTCGTTGATGACGTCACAGTTCAGGCAAGCCACTATTAGTGTGTTAATAGCTACGCCTGTTGGTAGATGTATCCCACTCGTTGATGACGTCACAGTTCAGGCAAGCCACTATTAGTGTGTTAATAGCTACGCCTGTTGGTAGATGTATCTCACTCGTTGATGACGTCACAGTTCAGGCAAGCCACTATAAGTGTGTTAATAGCTACGCCTGTTGGTAGATGTATCTCACTCGTTGATGACGTCACAGTTCAGGCAAGCCACTATTAGTGTGTTAATAGCTACGCCTGTTGGTAGATGTATCTCACTCGTTGATGACGTCACAGTTCAGGCAAGCCACTATTAGTGTGTTAATAGCTACGCCTGTTGGTAGATGTATCTCACTCGTTGATGACGTCACAGTTCAGGCAAGCCACTATTAGTGTGTTAATAGCTACGCCTGTTGGTAGATGTATCTCACTCGTTGATGACGTCACAGTTCAGGCAAGCCACTATTAGTGTGTTAATAGCTACGCCTGTTGGTAGATGTATCTCACTCGTTGATGACGTCACAGTTCAGGCAAGCCACTATTAGTGTGTTAATAGCTACGCCTGTTGGTAGATGTATCTCACTCGTTGATGACGTCACAGTTCAGGCAAGCCACTATTAGTGTGTTAATAGCTACGCCTGTTGGTAGATGTATCCCACTCGTTGATGACGTCACAGTTCAGGCAAGCCACTATTAGTGTGTTAATAGCTACGCCTGTTGGTAGATGTATCTCACTCGTTGATGACGTCACAGTTCAGGCAAGCCACTATTAGTGTGTTAATAGCTACGCCTGTTGGTAGATGTATCTCACTCGTTGATGACGTCACAGTTCAGGCAAGCCACTATTAGTGTGTTAATAGCTACGCCTGTTGGTAGATGTATCTCACTCGTTGATGACGTCACAGTTCAGGCAAGCCACTATTAGTGTGTTAATAGCTATGCCTGTTGGTAGATGTATCTCACTCGTTGATGACGTCACAGTTCAGGCAAGCCACTATTAGTGTGTTAATAGCTACGCCTGTTGGTAGATGTATCTCACTCGTTGATGACGTCACAGTTCAGGCAAGCCACTATTAGTGTGTTAATAGCTACGCCTGTTGGTAGATGTATCTCACTCGTTGATGACGTCACAGTTCAGGCAAGCCACTATTAGTGTGTTAATAGCTACGCCTGTTGGTAGATGTATCTCACTCGTTGATTACGTCACAGTTCAGGCAAGCCACTATTAGTGTGTTAATAGCTACGCCTGTTGGTAGATGTATCTCACTCGTTGATGACCTCACAGTTCAGGCAAGCCACTATTAGTGTGTTTATAGCTACGCCTGTTGGTAGATGTATCTCACTCGTTGATGACGTCACAGTTCAGGCAAGCCACTATTAGTGTGTTTATAGCTACGCCTGTTGGTAGATGTATCTCACTCGTTGATGACCTCACAGTTCAGGCAAGCCACTATTAGTGTGTTTATAGCTACGCCTGTTGGTAGATGTATCTCACTCGTTGATGACGTCACAGTTCAGGCAAGCCACTATTAGTGTGTTTATAGCTACGCCTGTTGGTAGATGTATCTCACTCGTTGATGACGTCACAGTTCAGGCAAGCCACTATTAGTGTGTTTATAGCTACGCCTGTTGGTAGATGTATCTCACTCGTTGATGACCTCACAGTTCAGGCAAGCCACTATTAGTGTGTTAATAGCTACGCCTGTTGGTAGATGTATCTCACTCGTTGATGACCTCACAGTTCAGGCAAGCCACTATTAGTGTGTTAATAGCTACGCCTGTTGGTAGATGTATCTCACTCGTTGATTACGTCACAGTTCAGGCAAGCCACTATTAGTGTGTTAATAGCTACGCCTGTTGGTAGATGTATCTCACTCGTTGATGACCTCACAGTTCAGGCAAGCCACTATTAGTGTGTTTATAGCTACGCCTGTTGGTAGATGTATCTCACTCGTTGATGACGTCAGCATCAGTGAAGACAAGACAAGACACCTATAGTCATTATCAACCTCTTCTAACTATGAACCTATCTTAAGACTGTTGGACACTAATAGCTTGAAAAGCTTGAGAAATTAAGATGTTTTGTTTGTATCTCTGGAACTCATTCAATATCGACTGATGTTCTTACAACAATTATTCGAAAATAATAGTTTCAAATCCAAACGTAGACTATACTGTTTAATCCCTTTTCGAGCATATATGCAAATCTTGATCAAATCTATCCCCGGATCATTTCAAAATGTGAATATCGAATGCCATTGTACCCTCACACACAAAATAAACATGATTTTTAACGCTTTTCCGTCAACTTGTGTGGAAGACTCTTAAATAGTCTAAATAGAACAATATTCCACCCCAAACTTCTCATAATGGGGTGAGAACTATCCCTAAAATATATATTAATTCTTTTACTGTGAAAAGATTGTGATTATTGTGATTCTTGCAGA